>WBNM01011272.1:0-38771 GCA_013399055.1 Ramphastos sulfuratus | reverse complement strand
CCCCCCAACACACACAGAGCCCCAAACAATACATATACTTATTGGATTAACTACTCAGTCCTCGCTGGTAAGGAAAGCGGTATCCGTGAGCTCTCGCTTTTATTTGCACGTACAGTTGCAGATCTGTGGCATGACAATAAAAATCAAAGCGGAAAAAGGTGAATAAATCCCTACGCGGGCGCGCAGTGTCCACCGCAGCATCCGCCTGCTCCACGGCACCGTTTTTTACTCGCCGAGGGAGGGAGTTGGCAGCCCGGATGTTTCTGCTCCGTTTTTGCCCCATTTCTGCCCCCGTTTTTTTGCCCGGTCTCCGAGCAGGGGCTGCCCAGTGTGGGAGGCAGTGATGGGCGTCGCAGCTCCGTGTCCCCCCCTCTCCGGCATCACATCGCGAGACGCGGGGGGGGGGATAGAAAATAAGGGGAAAACAATAATAAAAACCAAAAGCCCTTGAAAGTTTGTTGTTTGTTTTGGCTATTGGGTTTTAGGATGATTTTTTTTTAAAATTGTTTTTTGAGAGTGGGAGATAAATAAATAAATTTCTTAACCTGCCATCTCTGCCTTCTCAACCGTTCGCAAAGTCACTGGGAGCCATTTTCATCTAAGATGCAGGAAAAGGAAAGAAAAAAAGCAGAATGGGGGGGGAATGAAAAAACAGGAAAAAAAATGGAAAAAAAAAAACCCTCAGGAGAAGCGCAGCCCACGCAGGTCGGCACCGTCGCCACTGATCCGCGCAACCCCCGCCGCTCGCTCTGGGCTTTTTCTTTCCCCCCCCTTCTCCCCCTCCCCCAAAGAATATATAAAATATATAAGTGCAAAAAGAAAAGGGAAGGGGAAGAAATCCAAGGGAGAAGCGGTGCCCCCCGACCCCCGTCGCAAAAACAAAGTCTCGACCAAAGTAGCGGAGGCGGCGCGAAGGGAGAGACAGAGGATGGAAGACGGAAGGATGGAGAAAGGGGGGGCACCTGGCAGCCGCCGCGCCCCCCTCCTCTCCGCCCCCGCCCCCGCCGCTCCCCGCGGTGCCTCCCCGGCCCAGGAGGGGGAAACGGGGGGACCTGCCGAGCCCTCCCGCCCAGCGCGGTCCTGCCTCCCAGCAGCTGCACTACTGCCGGTGCTTAGCACATGTATATAGTGTATCCACATATGTATGTGTGTATATATATACATATATGTGTGTGTGTGTGTATGCGTGTGTATCCATACATTTTATGTATGTATATCTGTGTATATAGGGGGCTTATGAGCTCCAGAGCCCCAGTGGCTTTTTCTCCAGCAGTGGTGGGACACAGACACTGGGGCAGCAGCCTCTGGCCTTCCCAGATCCACAGCGTAAGTGATGTGTACCAGGAGGGTGCAGTTACTGCAGGACTCTGACATCCCAGGACTGCTCCCACTGTCCACGGGTCAAGCTGAGGGGTCTGTAAGCCTAGAAGGTTTGGGTGTTGGGTGAGGGGCCACAGGTTGGCCTCTTCCCACCAGCCCTCTCAAGTTGGCCTCTTATTTTCCATTTCATACTTTAACAATAAGGAAAAAACAGAAAATCAGTATCAGAAGTGTTGGTGACATTGCTGTAATTCGGGGTGTGGGGATTTCATCATGGCATGGGCTCCACTAGATCCCCTTGGCTGCACCCAGGGTCAGGGGAAGGGTGGCAGAAGGGGAAGTTTTGTGAATGCCTCAACAGCTTCAGCCCACCAGATGCATTTGCAAGTTCCTAACACTTGCTCTTCTGAGTAAGGGAGGAAACACTTCTGAGAGTCTGACCTCTAATAGATGCCTAGATGGCTAATCAAGTCTGGTACAAGCCCCTCAACAGTAATGAGGCACACAGGGCAGGACCCTGATGCTGTTTTCTACAGTTGCACCTCATCGACAAACTGATTTTAATTATTTCCAAACCCACACTACTCCCCCTACCCCACTTCCCACTCCAACTTGTTAAATTCAAGAATTATCTCCAGGTTTTCAGTGTTGCTGAGCTTCAAACCTTGGTGCAAGTGACTTCTGCCCTGCTTGGCGAAGGGAACTTGCCGGCAAGCCTCCTGCCGGTGCAACACAGAAAAAACCACTGAATTTCTATGGAGAATCCTGCCTCTTGCTCACAGTTTGGAAAAGTTGGTAAGTGAAGGAGAAACATATAGAGCAGAGGAGGACCTGGACACCTGAGCGGAAGTGGAGAGTGGCCATGGCCAACTGCCTCCCCTATCCAGTGGAGATTCCAGTGAAGCTCATTTTCCCTCTTAGCAGCAGTGTTGCTATTCCAAAAGACTTCTGAAACACCAGGATGGGATGCTAAAGGGGAAGGACTATAGGGGAAGAAGCCTGCTCCTATGTGGGCCAGCAGTGGTGTGCCCAGTGCCCTCTGGCCATGAGAATGTGAGGGAGGCAACAGCAAGACACCATCTCTCCCTTGCTAGGGAGGGGCCCTTTGCAGTTGCTACCAGTGCCCACATTCTTCATCTCATCCCTTGCCAGCTTGGAAGTTTCAGTAGGGATGTGGGTGTCCCAGCACACAGGGACCCCAGGGAAAACACACCCCAGTACTTAGATATCCTGGCACACAGATATTCCTGGGTCACAGGTAGCTCTGTAAAAATGCACCCCCATACTAAGGTCTCCTGGCACACAGGTATCCCTAGGTAACGTGTACCCCAGCATACAGTTATATCAGTAGCTGCATATCCTAGAACACAGGTGTTATTGGTACACAGGTACCCCAGCCCTCAGACACTTCAGGACACAGGAATCCCAGGATATCACTTTACCTGGATTCCACAGCACATAGATTGGCCAGTGTACCTTCACAAAGTATTCTACTACACAGTTACCCCAGCACACAAGTAGCCTATTACCAGGTACCCCAGCACACAGCTATGCTGTTACACAGGTATGCTGTTACACAGGTGTCCTGTTACACAGATAGGTACCCAGCACACAGTTACCCTGTTACACAAGTATCCCAGCACACAGGTACTGCAGCACACAGCTATGCTGTTATGCAGGTATCCCAGCACACAGATACCCTGTTACACAGGCATCCTGTTGCACAGGTATCCTGTTGCACAGGTACCCCAGCATACAGGTATCCCAGCAGACAAGTACCCTGTTACACAGGCATCCCATTATACGGGTACCCCAGCACACAGGCACCTGGTTACACAGGTACCCCAGCACAAAGATACCCTGTTACACGGGTAGCCTGGCACAGAGGTACACTTTTACACAGGTATGCCACAACACATGTAGCCCAGCACTCAGGGATCCTAGTACCCAGTTACTCCAGGCCACAGGCACCCAGCGCTTGGACACCCCAATACACCACTACCTGTGCACATAGGTAGTCCAGCACACAAACTGTGCCTGCACACAGATACCCCAAAGTACATCTCCTAGGTGACAGGCACCCCAGCAAGTGGGTACCCTGGCACTCAGGTACCCTATCAACCTCCAGCCCTGGGCAGGACCCCCAGCCATGCTACATGTCCCACTGCAGCACTGGGCTGGGCTCACTGAGATTTTTGCTGCTTTCTGGGACAGATGAGGTCTGTGCAATTTGTCTTTAATTACAAACATGACAAGACTGACTCCAAAGGTGATGCTAAAGGTCTTTATAAATTACCAGCTAACTTGATTGAAAAAGTGTGATGGTAGAAAATAACTAAGGTTGCTTCCCTTAGCTGCAACAAATCTACATTTGGCCCATGGATAATGGCAGAGGGGCTGAGGCAATGCTGGGTTTCTTCAGAAAAGCAGCTTGTGAGACAGCTGGAATTCATATTAGAGTATTTTTAACGTGCTCTTACAAATACTTTGGCATACGCCTATTCCACTCCTTTCAATGATGTTGACTTCATTTCCTTTAATATGGGGGGGAAAATGCTACACTAACAAGACTTAATTAAATTAATAAGGAGACACAATAATAAATAATTCCAGTTGTGTTACTGCAGGGTTGCAAAACACGAAGCAGGGAATTTGGCTGAGAATAGAACTCTGCAGTTGAGTTTCGTCGACCAGTGCATCCATAGGCTCCTCCGCCCGCAGCTCTCCCCTCTTCTCCCATCCCATGCTACATGCCGTGCCGCAGGGTCTCAAGAGCACCTGGGATGATTTGGAAACCGGCCTCACCTACCGCCCCATCGCCCCGCAGCAAACTCAGGAGCCCGGGAGGGTGCAGCACCTCCCTGCCTGGGTCTGCTGTGTGCAGGCACGTGTGTGTGCCTGCGTCAGACCCGTGTGCGCGCAGGTACAGGGCCTGTGCATGCATGCACGTGTACGGACACCTATGGACGTGTGTGCCTGCATGTGCCGTGTGTTATAGCCATGTCTATGGATACAGGCACGGTGCGCACTTGGCCGTACAAGCCCCGGACGCGCATTCTCCTGCGTGTGCGCGCACCGCTCCGCGCGCACGTGCCCCTCCGGCCGCCCCGTGCGCCGCTACTCACGGCGCCCCCTGGAGGCGCGAAGCCGCCGCCCCGCCCCTCCCGCCGTCGCCCCGCCCCTCCCGCGGCTCTCTACACTCCCCCCCACCTCCGCCTTCAGCGGCGCAGCGCCCCCTGCCGGCGGGTGAAGCGGGAGGCCGGCCGTGGGGAGGCGGGAAGCGCGCGGGCGGCCTGAGGCGGGAACCTGAGGCTGGTGGCCGAAGAGGCCCCACGGCCACACTGCCGTGACTTTGAGTCTGTGGCAGCCACAGAGGGCACTGCTAAGCCAGACGATGAGGCCAGCTTTTGCTTCCAAACCCAGCAAAACCAGGGGAAGTAATCGAGATTAAAGCAAAATGTGACTTTGAACAGCTTACCCCATGCTTTGCCCACAGTTTCCATCAGCCACAGTGTGTGGATTCAATTTTAGCAGAGCCAGGTTTCCCTCTCGTGCCACAGGTCGGGTGCCTCTTGCACTTTGCTCTAGCTTTCTGGTTACCTCCATCATTCCAGAGGGGTTTTGGAGGAGGAGAGAGGAGGCAGATGCCACAATTCCCAGGGAAAACCAAGAGCATGTTTCCCACAGCCCAACTCTTGCAGAGACACTCTCAGTCTCACCCCTCAGAGGCTGCCCTGAGGGGCACTTCCTGTCTACAGAGAGGTTCCAGAACACTACAGTTAGAGTTCTTTTCTTTATTTACCTAAAGGAGAGGATGCTTTGTCATGTGACAAAACAGATCTCCCATGGGAGACAAAATGCTCTCAGTAAAATGGAAGATAGGCAGGTGGCTTCAGCATCAGGGAACATTAATACACAAGGACAGTCTCTGGCTGATGTAAATGGATGGACTTGCACTGCCTTCACATGCTAATTTACACCAGCTGTTGGTCTGGCCTGGCCTGCCAATGGTCTTGGATATGGATGTGCTTTGTCCTGCTTCCCTGCTCCTAACTAGCCCAGTAAGGGCAGCTCTGTGAGTTTATTTAGCATTAACCATTAAAAGCAGTAAGGGTTTCAGAGCAAAAAAAGTATTTATCTGGTTGTTCAGTGCTAGTGTTTTCTGGTTTTGGCTTTGAAACGTTGCAAACTCCTGAATAATCACTGCCTGTTACCTTGTGTGTTGCCATGAAGGACGTTTCCTGGTGTTTCTGTGAAAGACACGGATATATGTACAAGATGATGAAACACTTCACTTTAGAGCTATAGACACATGGATATACCACAGGGTTGGTATAACTCATGGAAACATTAATATTGATGTTACAGAGCAGGCAAATTCTGCACCTCAGTGTAGGCATGCACAGATTTGAGTGATATTTTCCTTGGACATTCTGAGATCAGCTTCCTGAACCTCAGTATAAGTCTCTTTTTAGTTTAAATTTTAGAGATTGTAACCTGACAGAGAGCTTCCCAGCATGCTCCATAGAAACGTTGTGGGTGGCTCACTTTCTGGTGTTCACTGAGAGAAAATACAAATTTTTACCCGCTCAGCTCATTTTGGGTTTTAACCCATGTAATAAAATATGACACTAGAGGGCGGCCTGTTAATGTAATTCAATAATGAAGTTGCAGCAGCTGTATGTGGAGAGCAGTCCCAGTCCGTGCTTCCTGCCAAGGCACTGGCTGGAAGCGGTCCTGGGAACGGTGCTATCTCCTTCTCAGAGACAACCACCACTGCCCCGAGACGTGGGCAGTATCCAGAGTATAATACCAGAACCCAAAATAATAAACATTCCTAAGAAATGTGATTTGCCACAGTCTCGAGAGCAGCCCTGCAGTTAGCACTTACTCCAGCTGAGAGGAGGAGATGGCAGGAGCTATCTTGTCCCTTCCTCGGTTCCAAAACTTTCTCCTGCCCTATACCACTGCACCTACTCTTACAGCTAAATGATGGTGCTGTGATCGCAGTCTGGGTTTAGGTGCCTGCACTGCAGTTCAGTGAATTAAGTCCTCACCAATGGCTTGCTCAGTCTCTGCCCAGCATTTCTGTGACCGAGGAGACCTCAAAAAGTGCCAAAGACAGGTTTCCTTGTGTCAAACAAGGTTAATAGCTGCATGCAATTTAATTAATTAAAGATCGTGAATACTTTTAGAGAACCAGACATAGTATGCATCAGAAATACCAGATATTATCTAAGTACGCAGTGCTGTCATTAGTGCTATTTTCCTTTTGCACTGCCTGGATGCTAGGATTTCCTTGTGGCAGGCTACAGAGAGCAATGCCTTTTCTCCCTAGATTTAAAATCTGCCTGTCAAACGTGAGCTAACAGGCAAAAGTGACATCAGACTGACTGAGGTAAGACCAAGGATGCAGGTCACGGTACTGTGTGCACTGGCAGATGCTGGTGACACTGTAGGCTGTTGTGCCACAGGTGGGTTCTATGGCATCCCTGCAGCTTGCTCTGCAACAGTTTCAAGAGGCTTTCAGTGCTGCGAGACTATCAAAGATAATTCAGCAAGTTCAACATGAAATGAGGGAATGTTTTAGGCTGAACTTCAATGAGACTTTCTTATTGTCTGGAGCAAAAATTGGCCTGAAGTTACAGATGGAAAGAACTTAAATTAGTGGCCGCTGTTCTGAAAACTGATGTTCCTTAGCATTTAGCAATAACATGTCCTCAGTTTTTGCTAAATTGCAAACGAGCAATTAATTTTTCAGCACTTGTGCAGAATACTTTAAAAATGGAAACATGAAAGTCTTCTATTAAAATGAAGTTGATAGTATGCACCTGCCACTAATGTACTGTACACTGTGTCTTCCACTCATTATAGTGATGATTTGGGTTGAGATCAAGAGTCATATAGTGAAAATCACTTCAACACGTGCCTGTTCATATGCATAAACTCCTGTGTACCAGATGGCAAAATATAATGACATCTTAAACAGCTAATTGCATAAACCTTGTAATGCAGATAATTGCTGAACCAAAGTATGAGTTAATAATTTCCCACTGTATTGCCTGGCTTGACACTAATTCTAAAGGAAAGTTGTGACAATTCTAACACACTAAAGTTCACCAAGCGGTAATTAAAACTAGCACTTAAAATCATTCGACTTTCAAACCCTTAATTACAATTCAGTGGAATCACTTTGTAGAAATCTAACATTTATAGATAGTTACACGATAGCCGATATTTCATCATCATCCCTTTCATGGTGTTCTTCTAAGGCATGCTTCAGGAAGCATGTATCTCTCTCTGGAAATCCAAGGTTGAAATGATTTCTGTCACTGGGAAACACTTGGAAAACAGTGGTCAAGGTGAAGAGTGAATGTACTAGTGCTTTTTTTCACAGGTTACGTTTCAAGCAGCATGACAAGTAGTCGTTTTTAATCACCCAAGGGTATATAAATGTAAATAAGCAGCAAGCCACTACAATTAAATGTATCAATTTTCAAAGAACTGAATTGTTTGGGTTGGGTTGATAACACCCATGCTGACAGGCCTTGAACACACCATGAGCTGCTACCCTATACAGGAAAAGCTGCTGTGGGATTGAAATGATGAAGAATGGAAATATAATTAATGATGGTAAATAGAGTTTTAGGAGAAATAAGCCTTATCAGACAAATGCAATTTCTTTCTTTGATGAGGCGCATCAAATGATATGATGAAGGTAAAGACTGAATGATAACGGTCAATGAAGAGATGTGATACTCATTTTTTATGGAGATTAGAATTAACACTGTGTGATATTCTGATCAAAAACCATTAGAAATAGCAACAGAGCATGCACTAATTAGATTAGGAATTGGCTAACAGCCTGTTAAAAAGTAGCAATGAATCAGGAAGCGTTATCAAATAGGAGAGTTCTACCAGGCTTAGCATCAGGTCAGATGCTAGTCAATGTTATCTTCAATGATTTTGGATATAAACACTGTAAATTCACAGCTGATAAATTTGAGGGTGACAGAAACACTGGTGGAGTGACAGACGATGATGAGAATGAACACTCCAAATGATCTCAGTTGCCTGATGAGCTGAGCCCGTTCAAACACAATTGGTTTTAATACAAACAGTGTAAGATTATGCAGTTTCTGGTGCTTACACTTTTAAAAGATTGTTGGAAAACTGGAGAGGGTGCAGAAAAGAGCCACAGAGAGGATTTCAGGGCTGAAGAAAGTGCTTAACAGAGAAAGACTTAAAGCACTCAATCTACCTAGCTTACTGGAAAGAAGACTGAGACATGACATGAGTACAACGTGTAAGTGTATAAGTAAGTATGAGATCTGTCTGGAGGTATCTGCTGGGTACCAATGACATTTTTACTCTTTCAGAGAAAAATGGTTAACTGCAAGTTGAAGTCAAAGAATCTCAAGTGAGAATTTAGTTTTTCTTTAATAGCAAGTGTGGCTGAAGGTGAATGTCTAAGGGACAAAGTGAATGCTACGTTGTTTTTTGGGTTTTGATTTTTTTCCCCCTATTTTCAAAGCAAGACCAGGAGACCTGCTGTAACCAAAACCAAGTTAATGCATTTAGTGCAATGACACACGGTGAGTTGTAATATATCAAGGGGTTTTCTCTAGCCTTCAGTGCTGTGAGTCTCCATACATCAGCAGAGACATTTCATAAGCATTTGGGAATGGGAACATACAGCTGTGCAAAGAAATAATCAAGTAATAACAAGTCTAACACATTTCATGGGCTCTCCAGACCCAGGCCAGGTGTGCAGATATCACACATTCATATATCTCTAATAATGTTTTGTTTTAAAAGATAGAGACAGAATTTATGCGCTCATGGAGCTACACAAAAGGCAGCCTCCTACCAGTAGATCTGTCATCTGTGGTCTGCCTCCTGGCATGAACTAGCAGATTCCTCAGGGCTCTGTGTCTCTGGTCTCCAGTAAAGGAGAAGCAGTAACCTTGGCTGTAGTCATCTACCCGGAAGTCTGTTTATTCACAATATGAACAAGACAGCCCTGGATAAGAGTGGTTCATGGTTAGAATACTAAGATGAAAATTCACCCCAAACCTCTTCTCAAGAAGTTCTCAGCAACTGAATCCCATAGGGAATGCTGGCAGTATCTTGTCTTGCTACTTACACTGCTGCTTTCCTCTGTGGCCGTGTGTACCCACCACGGCAATTCTCAAACGTGTGTACGTGCTCTTTGCATCCTACAAACCCATCCCACTCTCACTCCTCTGCAAAGTTCAACATCTGTCAAAACCATGAGCAAACACAAATGTTTTCAAGGCTACAATACCACCACCCAGCGTCTGCAATTACAACTCATTGTAAGGGGACTCACCCCATTGTGTTCAGCTCTGGCATGTTCTCAGGGGTCTCACATCTAAGTTTGGTCACAGCAGAGTTCATCCAACTCTAATAATCCGTGAGTCCCTGATGAAAGCTGGGAGCTAAACTCTAGAAAATCAAATAGCATGGACTGATTCTATGCAGAAGGTCAGAGTAAAGGCTCAATGCAATTTTTCTGCCTTTAAACGTATTTATTAGGGCATGAAACATAACTACCAGGTGTCTGTGTTGTTACTAATTTTATGGATGAATGTAATCAGATCCAACACAAAATACTTTTGTGCTCAGATCTCCCCTACTGCTTCCTGTGGTCTTTCTAGCCACCCCTGATGTGGATGGGCAACCCTCTTCCTCTGAGAGAGCAGCACTGGCATGTACAACTGGCGAGGATTAGGCTTTATTTCCCCAGAGAAGGATGCTCCTGGGAAGATGTGTCCTAGCTGGTTATAACATTTTTACTCTATTCTGAGCATCATCTGTAAAATCTCAGCTCAGGTGACTGAGTCAAGCTCTGTGCAGTAACTCCATCCAGTTGAGCTGACATTGCTTCATGTGATGCATGAAGAGATGACACAGTTTTGTGTCTCCATCTCCTAATTACTGACTTGAAGTGGTCTCTCACCTGTCTGTAGTGAGCTGGATTTTACTGCCTAGAGTTTGCCTTTCTCTCACACTTTCCACTAACTGCAAGTTAAATGTGCCTCCAAGTGGTCTTGAGGGCAATTTCAGTACAAACCTCTATGTAATGCATGCATCTTATTTATCGTATATCTATATATCTTTATATATATTGTGAAGGAAGTAATTGATGGTATTTCAGTCTCTGTATCTGCACCTTAATTACTACAACTCATCTATTCAGGAGACACTGATAACTCAGTAAGGAGACACTGATAAGTCAATAGCAAAAATGACACTGAGCAGCATTATTAATGAATAACTGAGATGGCAGAAGTTTGGGGCGCATTCAGATTGTCAGTGATGACAGTCTAGGCAGACAGATAATTTCAGGGACTTGGTCAGATATTGATCGAGTGGCTGCTGACCTGCCCTTAGGGCTCGCAGTGGTGCCAGTGACCAACTCCAAGCAGGAAATTGTCCCACTGAGCTGAAGTGATTTGCTGGAAATGATGTAATCTGAGGAACTTCTCTATCTTTGAAATAACGGATAGATCCAGAATGTGGTGGCATGACATGAAGGTGACTTATTTCTCAGTCTGTGCACATACATTGGTCCTCCATTTTTGTTTTGATAGAAGTCTGATGGACTTAGGTGATCTTGCAGAAGTGAAAATCTAAAAAATAAGACAAAAGATGTTGTCATATATGTTTCCTACTGTTTGCAGCATTATTTTCTTCTTAGGATTACTGAATACTTACTGTATCAACACACATATAGAGTAAAACAATTTTCTGATCATGGATTATATTGAAACAGAATTCGGTACTGAAAACGCAGCATGCATTTTGAGTTTTAATAACAAATACTGCTTAAGCTGAGTCTGTCTCCATCATTCTCTTTCTAACCAGCATTCACTAACATTCAAACAATGCTAATATAATAAATATTCACTAAACATGAACATAACTCAGAGTTCTCCTACCTGGCTGTGGTTGTTTGGTACTCTTCAGAGGAGGCATCATCTTCTCATCTTCTCTTCAATTTTTCATCAGAGTGTGAGCCACCACATTTTAGCTTCTCCTAAAACTGCATGCCTGTCTTTGCTATGCATCGTATGTGTCCTGATATCCAAAAATATCTGAGACAGATTGAAAGATCTCTTGGTAGGTAAAGAAGACACTCTGAGAAGAGTAGGCCTCCAGACTCTGCTCTCTGTGGAGCAGCTGCCCTCTGCCATTAGCCTGGTAAAGCAGCTTTATAGAATACAGTGTCATCTGGGAAAGGGAATCAGCTCTCAATATCAGGGGAATCAGTGAAAGTAATGGGAAGTTTATCACTTTTTCAGATGAATACCTGGAAACTGATTTTCTTTATCTTGTCTAATTTGCCTTTGATTTCTAAGACCCTAAGGCACTTAGAGATCAGAAAGTTGTTCTGTCTGCATAAAAAAGGAATGCACCTCTCTTCTTAGCATTGGTTCTCAGATTGTTCTTTCACCCACTACCATTGCCATGTGTAATTACTTGTAGGTGTCAGCTGGAACATGATGTCTTTGTCTTCTCAAGTGCTTTGGCCAGCAGGGACCCAAAAAGCTTTGGTTTACCATGATTAATGTGTTGGCTGTTGGTCTAAATGACCACTGGAAAAGGACATCTTGTAAGACAAGAGGTTTCATCGTCAGTCTTATGGATAGCGTCACCTCAGGATGTTCCAAAGCAGTGTTGCTGGAACAGTCTGGACCTGGGTCTGAAGCCAGTGAGATATACGTAGACATACAGGACTGCAATAACTTGCAGTTCAGGTGGTTGAATTCCACTGTGGGCACCAGAGCAAGGTAAAGAAACCAGTGATCTTGATCACAGTTTGACCTTATTTAGACATATTGTTTACTTATCATCCACTTCACATCCCTCTGAGTTAGGTTCTTAATATGGGCACTTATCACTGTCTTAAAAGCCTTCAGCAGTGATTGCAGTCTGTTCTGTTAATTGATGATTTCATTGTTCATTACACCTCTTTATCTGTGACTGTCAGGAAAGGTTTTGCTGTTTCAGCTATATGACTATAAGTAAGAACAGTTCTCCAAATCACAACGGGGCTTTGAACTAGGCAGTGGCTTCAGGGCAAAACCTGAAGATTGCCTGCAGAAAGAGAACAAACTCTGCAGAGAATTTTGATGTCCATCAGACTGGCTGCTGGAGGCTTTTCAAGTATCAAGAAATCTTTCTCAGGGAGTTTCTGCAAGGCTTTGACATTTACAGGGTGGTTGCTCGTGTTGCATAACCTCAGGAGCATCATTATCGCTGACCTATTGCAGAGCTGCCACTATTTCATGTACTGTGCTCTTCAGCACAGCAATATTTATCAGTGCTTTCCTTAACTGATGTCTTCTCAGTAAGATCTTTTTTTGCTGTCTCTTATTCCTATTTAGAATTTAGAATAATATTAAGACAAAAGAAGTCTCTAAAAGTTAGAGAACTCAGTTACAAGCCATTGTAGATTTTGGACAAGGTTGATTTCTGAAAGTAAATTCTCATTACTATTTAGTTCAAAGAATAGATTCTAATCCTGATTGTATTTTGTGGTTTAATTTCTCAGCTTTGTTATCTATCAGTTTCTTCAAATTATTTGGTTTATTCCTTAAGGCTCCCCCCCCCCATTAATTTATCTTGGCGATGGAAGTGATCTCTGTGTAGGCAAACACTACTTTGTGCAGCTCCCATTGGGGCTATTCACATACTCATATGTGGATGCAGTTGCCACTAATGCTCATCGATGAGACTTAACATATGAGCATGGACATGAAAATAGACCCCTTGCTGGGCTTTTGACTACATAGAGGTTTTTTTGGTGTTGATCCACATCACTCACAGCAAACACTGTTATTAGACATCGCTGCATTTAACAGGATCCCTGAACACAACCTTTCGGTCTTTCACACAGGTGCTGCTTGGTAGGGTACATAGACTCAAGTGTTTGCAGGTCTAGTTCATAGACATGAACTGAAATCTGAGGTTATTGGATAGCTTTATTCTGTGCATTCCCTTCTGTTTGCCATCAACAATGTACTTTTCAGCCTCTCCACTGAAGAAAGGACAGGGTTTTTAAAGGTGTGACTTATGACTTGTGTACTTGGATTCTGTCTGTGGCTCCATCTAGGCAGAAGAGATGCAGCTTTAAGATTCGATACTTATGAAAGTAAGCTAAAGGTAACTTTGAAAATTTACAACTGATTTCTGTGTACCTGGTTTTAGCATCTTTAGTGGTTCTCATAGCTGTGGGCTCCCCACTATGCTGGTATTCATGTGCATATAAGTTGTGATGACAGAACACTTTCCATCATGAAGTTGAAGTCTTCAATATGTTTTGTAAAACTGATGCATCTTGTACCATCTGTAATCCCACTTTGCTGCAATTCAGGGACATGCAAATGTTGAATCATTATTATTTGCTAACCATATGAAAATAATTACTGATTTCTGTGTGATTTGTAATGAACACATGCCCACATCTGAAAGGGGAAAAGACCTAGTCAGATGTGTTCTCTCAGTCTCTTTTCTGCTAGGATATTTTCTGTCTTTGAGCCACACTTTGGGATTTTAGAGGGTTGTGTTTTTTAAATGTATGATCCTTGGCAATGTTTACTGAGCTATAATTCTGGGTGCACTCGAGACCAGTGAATTCAAATCAAGTCAATCATGGGCAGGAAAAGCTGTGATTCAATACCCAACCTTTCAGGAATAGAATCATAGAATCACCTCACTCTCTGTTTTCAGGCTTTCTCTAATGGTGCTAGAAGCATGAACAAGCTGAAAACAAACTACCATGACGTAACAATGTCTGTTTTCCAAAAGATCTGACCCAAATCCCACTAGCTACATTGGGGACAGAACCTCATAGCATAGCTGAAATCCTGAATTCAGTCCTTTGGGCACTGAGACTCACTTCTGACCGCATCTCAGAACTGAGCCCAAAGACACATTCAACAACTTCAGCAGGAACTCTCAGTATTGCCTAATGCCCAAGGTTGACCAGTGCTTCCTGATTTAAAGGTTGATTTTCAGTGTTCATTACTTTTCCAGGGATTAACCATTAGAGGACATTTTCCAAAATTCATGCTTTTGTCAGACTGATTTCTTTCCAGAATGTTTTTATCCAAACAAATTCATCTATGTCTAAGAAAGGTGCTAAGAGAAATATACTTGGATTACTGTTCTAGTAGTTTGCCCTTGAAAAGCTCTGGCGATGTTGTGGTTTGAAAGCAACAACTAGGAGAATGGCTGTTTCTTAAGAAATGCTTTGTGATAGCCTCAAAAATCCATCAAATCTGAAGAGCCTCAGGGTTTGCACATGCTCTGCAAAAGTTTTCTATCGTTAAGCTGCTAAACTCAGTGCAGGTTTTATAGTGAACATTTGGTCAGAGTGCACAAAGCCTGTCTCCTTGTGTAGGGGGTTCATGAACACAATCTTCTTTCAAACATTTACTAACTTTTGGGGACTCAATCTTGTATTCCCAGTCCTGTGAACATCCTTTCTTCACATGCAATTAAATGTCACTTGCAGAGCAGGTAATGAGTTAAAACAACCATGCCACTGTTGTCTAGTAGGAGGTATGTCTCTTAACTGATACTAATGAATGGCAGATATTAGTTACTCCTACATTAAGGTGCATTCATATTGAAATTTGGTACTGAGATTACAAAGTATTTGATTAAAATGCAGAAGAATTACACATTAGATATCATGTGGCTGGCTGGAAGCATAATTTAGCTGAGTCTGCAGATGCAGTCATGCAGGTGCTTCTGTAATTCTGATTCAGTTGGTAAAACTGTCAGCGTTCAGTGGCCCTCAAATCGCATAACCATCTGTGGTACAGTTCTTTGTGAAAGGAATTCCTTGTGCCTTTTTTCAGCTACAGTCATGGATTCCTGAACAAAACTTAAAAGTCAGGTATTTTGAGAGGAGGTTACAGAGACCAGGTATTTCAGCCTGCATTTGTTAATCAACGCAAGAAGAGGATCAAATCTGGGCTCTCTTTGGGGACATTCTCACACTCCAAGGAAGGGTTACATTTTCTTATACGAGAAAGAATTAAAGTCTGGGTTGTGGCTGAGTCATAGTTTTTGAAATTAGTCTGGCCTTAGGTATCCTCTACCAAACAGACAGGTACTTGAAAAGCAGTGAATGCCCCAGTTTTTGTAGGTAGAGTCATGTTTTCTGCTTAGGCCTATTACTGATAAATACAAACTTCACAACTGCAACTATTGCTACTTCTAGCATTCACAAACAAGAGATGAGGCCAGTTACTTCCAGTGCAGAGCCATAGAGTTAAGCCCAACATGTAGACGGGTCCACAAGTACCAGCTGAAGCTCCTGCATCCTTAATGACAGGCACATACACAATTCCTTTGCTCGACTGAGGCAGGAAGCTGTGATTGGAAGCAAAGGACCTTAGACAATAGGCAAGGAAAGCAGGGGCAGAGTTTACAGGAGCAGCTCTGGTTCAGCACAGCGGTAGGGCTGTGGCATGAGAGTTCACAGCGTAATACAGCTGCTGCCCTTCCTACAGCATTTTCCAGCCCATAAGTCTCTCCAGACTGGGAACATCTAGCCCCTCAGTGCATTTGGAAGCAGGCTGATGTAACTCTTGGAAGATCACAGACTTCACGTCATCAGAACACAGTGTGAAGCAATCTAGCTAATGTGCAGTTTTGTCCAGAGAATCTTTGAGGGTTGAGCACAATTCAAAAGAACAAAAAGCAAGTCAGAATCACAGATTGTTTCTTCTTTACCTCCTGGGTCACCATGTTTACACATTCTGAAAGAGTTACTGAGCTAATTTATAAAAGGTTTTCACTTTTCTTGTATTAAAGAGAAATAAAGACCTCACAAGAATTTTAGTCACAACATATGGAAACAAGAAAAATCTGGCCTCAGTTGATGAGATATTTATTTATCATTGAAATCCCAGACATTCACATCTAATACAAGGGCAAGACAAATCTTATGCATAACCTCCTGGAGAATTCAGTTAAAAGCAGTTTTGGATACCTGTAAGCAATTATGCTATCACATTCTCTAACGGATTTAATTTGGGCCAAGTAGCAACTACTGTATGTCCAAAAGATAATGAATTAGAGCAATGCTTTGGCATATCCCCTTTCTGAAATGTTAGCAGCCTCTCAAGTGACTTGAAAAATGGGCTTCAATAAATGGACAGGAAAATATATGCAATTAAATTCAATCAATAAAGCTGTCCTTGACCAAAGTCCAAACATTAAAAACAACTCCAATTGAATTATGAGAAATCCTTTTCTGATTTTAACTAGATTAGTTTAATCATACGTGTGCTGAAGTTGTGTCCTGTTCCTCAGGAAGTTTATGGAAACAATAAGCAATGTAGTACTCCCTGTCTCTCACTTCAGCCTGGCCCTAGCTTGTCCTGAGAGAAGAGCCATTTTCTTATTAACAAGGCCAGTCGTTCAGAAGAAAACAGCAGAGCAGGGTCCCAGGTGCCAGCCCTAGTTACCAGTCTTTTCTTCTTCCCTTCCACAAAACTCCTTGTCTCCATAACTACGAATTTTGAAAATCCTGAAAAGCTACTCAAAACGTGAAAATTCTTTTCAATCTCAGAGTAACTGGAAGGTTTATATCCTCCTTCCCTATCTTTCTTTTGAATTTTGATATAGCTGAGAATATACTACAAAATCAGAGGTACTTTAAATTATGGTATGCATACACATAGATAGGTGCAGCCCACAGACATATGCAAACCTAGAAATAGAAATCTTTCAAAAGTAAAAAATAAAGGCAATTAAAAAGTCAGAGGCTTCCAGGGACAAGTTTTTTTCAGCAATCAGATATTGCAAGAACCCTAACATAAACCACAGTGTGCATGTATGTATTCAAACCCTCACTCAGAAATCTAACTTGATACACATCAAACAGGAAAAAAATGGGATTTAACTGTGCTGAACTACCTACCTTAGCTCTCTGTCACCTCAAAGAGAGCAAGAGTTCACCTCCTCCATTCCCCAGAGATGTAGGAACAGCTGACAAATAACTTCACAGAAGCCAAACAGCCATCAGCCGGGAATCACTACACAAGTCTACTTGCCCGCAGAAGATCTGAACCAGCCACACCTGTGAGATAAACATTGCTTGGCTGCTTCCCTCAGCTGTCCTGTACAATGAAAATATTCTCTTAAATTCAGAGGGAAACAGAATATTAGGTTATTTTAGATCCGACCTCTCAACTGTGAAGCACTTAAGATATGAAATAAGTGGATCTTGGGAAATAATTCATAAGCAGCAAAGTGCTCATGGAATTTTTGCTCTCTGAGTACTTGTGTGTTTTCTGCAATTCCAAAATCAAGGCTGAATTATCAGATAAGGGTCAGTGGATCTGGAGCTGTTGATTCCTGCCCTATGACAAGAGAAGTAAATAACTGCAACCAGGAAGAGGGAGCAAAAGTATTGGTGGCAATGGCTGCAAGGTCCAAGGCTTGCCTCAGTTTTCTTTTTTCAGCTGCCTGCATGAGCTGGATGGAGAACAGGCATCCCTGTACATGGCTGTGCTCACCCCTGAGACTCACAGGGATGTAACTTTGGGACTTGCCTACTTAAGTGACTCTGTCATGGTCAGTTCAAACCCCAACAGAGTGTGGCTGGTTGCAGATCATGGAAACCTTCATATGCCTGTAGAAGTTGCACTGAATGTCACAGTTGCTTGTTTGCTGGCTCCATGAGATGGCTCTGAAAACCTTCCCATGAATGCATCCCCTCAAAAGGTGTACCCGGATGTTTAGTGGGATGCAGAGCCGAGGGTGGCAAAACTTACCCATAGAATAATATGAAATATTACAATCAGAGTAATATCACAAATAAACACTGCATTTACAAGACGGGGGAGATGTGCATCAATTAAGTCACCTGCTTCATTTGGACCACACTGGCTGATGTGTCAAAAGTGTCAGGAGATCAAACCAAGTAGGAAGACAGTGGAAAAAGGGAAATACCTTCCTGCTGACAGCAGAACCTTTGCCTTGGACAATTGGTAGCTGTTTGCACGCACACTGTGAAGCCCAAGAAGCTTTGTATTTCCTTAGCAACCAAAGTTGGCACCTGTGATATTTGTTTTCAGTGACTGACACCAAGAGTTTGAACTTACATCTGTTTCAATGAATCATGGTAAAACAGTATTAGTAACTGCAAAAAACAGCTCTAATTTGGACAATACCATCCAGATAATTTGCAGCTTGTACTGCCTGTGATTTCATTGCACAACTCACCCAGAAATTACAGGAAACTGCGCAGCAGCAGAACGTGACAAGTCTTACACAGGCTAGGTCTTGACAGCTTGACCTATTTCCAGCTATAAAACTTGCTTATATTGAAGTTTTCCTAATGTCTTTTCTAGTTCATTTGTGAAGGATTGTCCACCTGGTGCCTTATCACAGAGTGTGGAATGAGTCCAGGAGATGGCAACAACACGAACTGCTGTGGGGGATAACAAGGACTCTGTTATGACTGGGAACGTTTGCAGTACTATAAATAACTCTATCAATATTGTGATAATGGCACTTTAAAGAGGTCTATTTTACAAGTGTTGAATGTAAGAGAGACCACAGCTGTGCTCATTAATTCCGAAGTACGTTCCTCTCGCCCTACAATTTGCAGGTGTAACAATAGGAGTGTTGACTCAGTGCAGGTCTAGCTAGTGTTTGGATTTAAAAAAAAAGGTCACGGTAGCATGATTAGTTCTTAACGAGTCTTTATTGTGTTTGGCAGAGGGAAAGCAAATGATGATAGTTTAATTGAAAACAATAAAAGTCGAATGGAACTTTGTTACAGAATTTAGCTATACATAAATAGCTTCTTCCCCCCCAAAGAGCAAGTACCGTAATTGACAGCAGTAGATCTTTTGATAATTAATTGCAGTAAATTATCACTTGGCACAAAGAAGGCATAATTCTAATTAATTTGCAACCTTTCCAGCATAACACTGAATTGAAAATGGCACTGCTGTAATTTTTTTTTTCCAAGCTAATATAGAACTGGAGTGAAAACAACATTGTGATGCTTTCTTGTGTTTTCCTTGTTTGGAGTTGAACCAGGGTGACTTGGTCCTCTCCACACAATTGGTGTACTACACAGAGATGACCCAAATGGGCAGGAGTTTCCTGCACAGTCAGAATTAATCTGCCACAGCATGGGATAATATAATTAGGTACAGAGATCCAGGCAGAGAACTGGTTCAGCTGAGGCTTGTCTGGGACATCAGTGCCTCGATTTGAGGACAGTGAGGGCTGTAAAGTGTCTATTTCATTCTCCTTTAAACCTAGATTCAATTTGAAAAGAATGTATGTGGTAATGTGGACAGGCCAGACTATTTAGCTAGCTAAGGACAACAATATCTGTCAAATCCATCAGTCTCAAACTTGTTAACAGCTTACAAATGGGTCTTCACCTCTGGGAACACAAATCCCTCTTGGCAACTGCAGGGCAGAGCTCTGTGGAAAGTCCTCTGGAGGAAGTATGATGGAGGGAGATCTGTTGAGGCAGATCTGTTTTGAGGCAGCCAGCTAACAGCACAAGCAGCTTTTGACTCTGAGGACTGCCTGTATGCGCTGGCCAACAAGTCCATTTGGAGTAGAATACTTCATGAGTGCCCATGGGTGAAGTGCTGCTCCTCTCTCACCACAACTAGACTTCAAGGCAAAGCTCCCTAGCTAATGCTTTGTTAATGGAATTAAGATCTGGGGTCCAGTCTGTGATTTTGCACGTAGCCCACCGTTCTTTTGTGCCCCAGAACTTCTCTGCATCCCTGGGACATAATAGTTACCTCCTGCACATCAGTGTTGTGAGAAGAGATTATCTTTGGGAGAGCATGTTGAGCTTCTTGGAGAGTGGTTACTAAATAAGTACAAGTATTATCATATATTAAATCAGATCAGCTATTAAAAGGAGAACAAGTCCTCAGATCTGTAGCCCTTGCTACATCAGTTTCTCCCTCCTTTGCTGATTACTGTTAGCCTTGATAATAATGAACTTGAAGATGACATTAGCAGCCTAACCTATACTATGATTCAATCTTGATTACCACAGATCAAGGTTTGATTTAATTGCTCTAGAATTAATTACAAAGAGAAACAAGTTATAAAAAAGAATTTTTGCTCTAAATAAAGAAACTGTTTGCATTCAACTGGAGTTCATGTTAGAACAAATCATTAAGCTATAAAAGATTACATCTGGGCTAGAATTAAAGTCAAGCCGATTCATTAACCCAAATGGTAGCCCAGAGATTACCAACATGGTATTTCTGCTTTGGTGATCAAAGGATCAAGGGATACATGACCAGATGACCCTAATTGAAGCAATCTCAACTGAATTTTGTAAATGAACTCCAAAGTATTTATAAGATAGTCTCTAACTTCTGCAAGTGTGGAGAATGAATGTGTCCTGGCAGCCTTGCTTTATACATGAAGAAAGAAGAAGGAAAGCAAAGGTAATGGCAATCCTTTATGCAGTACATAAAGCAAGAATATTTTTCTTGAATTATGGAGGAATCTTACCCAAATTGTTTATAGTTGTCTGTTACAGATTTTGAAATATAGGGAATTTACAGTCAAAAACTTCATCACTATTGCCCTGTCAATGACCTCATCACACTTGACCTATAGGGAGTATCTTCTGCTGGGTTAACCCATAAATCACCCTGCATGCAAAGCCTTTCTCCCAAAAGCTGAATTAGGTATGATAGTTTTATTGTGTGAGCTACTGTTCACCAGGGACCGAGTAGAAACTGCTGGCAATATTTCACTCTAGAGTGCAGGATGAACTTGAGCTTTAGTCCCAGTGGTGAAAGGCCAAGTCTGTACCTCACTGAACCTACAGACTTTTGACTCTGTGCTGGGCAGAGCTGCAGTTGCTTTGTTGAGGTAATAGTTGGAAGCATAAACCCAGTTTGTGTTTCAAGTTTTAAATAAGAAAAATACACTTCAGTTCTGGAAAATAATAGGAGTATGACTTCTTATGAAAGCCTGGTAGAGACATTAGTGAAATTCTGCATATCCCTTTGTGGAAAATCAAGAGCCACTGAGCATAAGAACTTCCTGAAGACAGAGGCTGTAATTCTTGTTATGAAAGAGGAGGAATTGGATGTGATAACTAGTGATGGACAAACTTCAAAAAGTTCAGAGCTTGTGCTTGGTTTGGATAACTGTCCAGGAGCTTTGATGCATGTCCAAAGCTTACGTGGACCTCCTGGGCCTGTAAATATTGGGATGGAAATCTTGCAAGAACAGCTCTCTCAAGAGGTTTTTCTTTTTTAGTATTTTGGGCAAGTATTTTCTTGTCACGCTGGAGATACAACAAAAGTAATGACAAGAAATAAGATCTGTTCTTTAAGAGTACTTAATCAAGTCAAAATCAAGAGTAAGTAAGAAAGCTTCTTTTAAAATGCTTTCCACATCTCCAGACTTTCCTGGGGTTAAGAGGGGCAAATTTTAAAAGTAAATAGGGAGAAATATGTCCCAGTTCCTTCTGAAGCTTAATTGTGCTGCAGTCTTTTTGAGCTGGGGGCTTTTTTTTGTTTTCTCTGTTTCAGTACAATTAATTCTATGTATAACATACATAAAAAATACTGTGTAGACTTTGGATAAACAAGATGTAGGTCAGGGTATCAAGAGTACTGGCATCCTCTGAAATATGGTTTGTGCATTTGGCAATTAAATAAAGTAAACTCCAGCTTCCAAAGGCCAGAAATTCCCACAAAACTTCACGTGTTTGAGGAAGTTCTGGTCTGTGTGAAGTTTTCTAGTTCTTCACAAGCACAAAGGATATTGTAGCTGCTGAAACTGTGTCACTTGGATTTGTAGTGGAGATTATTTGGTTTATTTGTAGTCATAGAGAATGAAATTTCCTTGAATGGTGAGAAGTGGGCTCCTGGAGCTGGTAGAGGTGTATAGCCTCTCTCCCAGGCTGGAGAAACAGAAAGCAGTTATATTTCTGTGAGATGTTTACATGAATGGCTGGAAATGAATTAGTAGATTTAGTTAGGTTTGTATTTGGAAATGTGCCTGAACCACTGAAGCCAGGCCTGAGCTTCCTATATATTTATTTGACCATTGCCAACAAGTTAAAGTGCATGCCATGCCTGAAACACCAGCTTAGGCACTACCGAGTTCCCTGTGACTGAGTAACCCTGGAGCACATGTAAACTTACTGTCTGTTGTCTTGCCATGCTATGCTTAGGCGTGGTGCCAGGGCACAGGGCAGCATCTGCCACTCCTCAGCCCTCTGATTATTGAACCTGCTTTTTAAAACCATGTGAAATTCTTCTGATCTGCAGAGGAAGCTCAGGAAAACAGATGTATTGATTAAAAGCCCACCACTGTTTCAGGTGTTATCTCCAAGTCTTGTAGGTTCTAGGGGAAGAGGTGTCCTCTGCCCTGCCTCTCAGATGAAGGATAAAGCCAGTAACACTTTAAACTTGTTAGCGAAGGCTGGTGAGAGAGGCTAGAGGAGGGGGTGTGCCACCATGGTGGCTAGGGAAGAGAAATTTGGTTCCTCCAGGTGTGACTTGCAGGAGCTAGATGAACTGCTGCCACTCCTTTTTCCTAAAAAAGTGTGAGATAATGCTGGGGAGAGGTGAAGGCTGGAGGAGAGCTTAACTAGTATACCAGCTCATTTAGGTCCTGGAGCTGTGTCAAGAGAAACCACTGGCCTAGTCACAGCAACACATGGCAACTAGTGTGGTTGCACAGTCTGAGGAGGGACTTCCTTTGAAGTCCAGAATGGTCAGGGCCAAAGTGACCTCTTTTAACAGCCTAATAAAAAATAGTGTGACTTCCTATGGGTTGAACTTTAAAGAGCTCCTATGAGCACCCCAGAAGGTGGAGTCCACTGCTAAGGAAAAGATGATCTACAAGAAGATGATTTGTTCTGGGAAAGAGGCCAAAGGCCTTTGGGACCCATGGTTGACATCTGCTAACCCGTAGCCCAATATTATCTCTAAAGGGACATAGTATCTTTTAACTGTTGGTTCATAGAATTACAGAATACTAGGGGTTGGAAGGGACCTCCAGAGATCATCAAGTCCAACCCCACTGCCAAAGCAGGATTACCTAGAGCAGTCACACAGTAACACATACGGGTGGGTTTTGAAAGTCTCCAGAGAAGGAGACTCCATAACCTCTCTGGGCAGCCTGTTCCAGGGCTCTGTCACCCTCACCATAAAGAAGTTTCTCCTCATGCTGAGGTGGAACCATCTTTGTTGTAGCTTGTATCCATTGTTCTTTGTCCTATCACTTGGCACCACCGAAAAGACTGGCACCTTCATCTTGACACCTATCCCTCAGATATTTATAGAATTTGATAAGATCCCCTCTCACCCTTCTTTTTTTCAAACTAAATAGCCTCTGGACTCTCTGCCTTCCTTCATAGGAGAGATGTTCAAGTCCTGCAGTCATCCTCATAGCTCTCCATTGTACCTAAATCCATTGGGTTAGTTATTTTGAACGTTTAAGAGGTGGTAGTCTGCTATTTGCATCTACCTCACATGCTGAAGTCATTGCTGCCTGCATTTCTGAGCCAGCAGACCTGGCCGTGCTTTTCTCCCATGGCAGCTGATGGCCTAATCCAGCTTCAGGGCAATGGGAGCATCTCTGTTGACTTCAGTGACAAGCTGGCTGTGGTTTTGAGGAGCTGGCTGAGCACACAGAGAACAGCATGTGAGGCTCTCCCAATGAGCATTACAGGTCTTGCATGCTGAAGAAGATGCAGTAAGCCTGGTTTGGCCTCTTTGCAGTAGCAACACCTAAACTGACTTCCAAATGCTGAGCATTAAGCATCTTTGTTGCTTTAGCATGGGATGATGTCAAGGAACTGAGCACATCCAAACCCAGCCAATGCACACAGCAAAAATTACCACCCGTGTTCAGGAAGCCACAAATCAGGTCTCACGCCATTGTCAGAACCATTTAAATTGTCATTGGCCAGGTCACTCTTTCTTTTTTCAGCTGCTTGCTAAGACACATTCTGGCATCTTTGTGCTCAGATGGATCTGTATTTTATCTTTAGTAGTGCATATGAAATATAATGTATTAATAACTTAGGGAATAAATTTGCATCCAAGACTCTATTTTATCTTGTTTTTCTCGTTAACCAAGTCACACAAAGTATACATCTGAATCTCCAAATATTCCAGAATGGTACAGCAGAATTAGGCAAATCAATTACATATTGGCATAACAGCACTAAGAATAGAGATCTCCACAGAGCTTTGGATGAGGAGACTTTTCTACAGATGGAAAAGCTTAGGCACAGAGTTAAAGTTAGCCCTGTGAAAAAAACACTCGAGGAAAACAAGCATTTCAAATGTCTGCTCATGCATTCAGACTTGTTTCCATGTTCATTTTTTCCAGTGTTGGCCTTTGGCTGCCCTAAAGTTGCCAGAGCATTGATTAGATGCTGCTGAAAAGGAAACTGGTGGAGAGGTTAGAAGATAAACCTCAAAGGGTTTCAGGCATTCAAGGGCTGAGGCTGGCTAAGGTGTGCAAATATTGGATATAACCAAAATGCAACTGGGGCCTTTAATAGGATCAAGGTAGCAGCTCATCAGTGCAAAAGCTTCGGTTTTCTGCCATCCAAGAACAGGCACACAACAGAAGGCAACCCTTGTCTTCACAAACTCCTAAGCCCAGAGGCAGGTTAATGAAGAACGAAGAAGTTTTACAGGGCCAAACCAACACATGATATTTACTAATGGAGAGATTTTAGAGCTGTTCATTATCTCACCTTCCCCTGAGGCAGGTGCTGTTTCCGTGCACTGCCTTGAGGACCAAGGTTCTTAGCGAGCAGAGACTGCAAGTGGGGTGAGCTGCTCACTGCCACTCTCAGCTGCTGTGCTGGATTATACTACTCATTTTAGGTATGAAACAGGCAATCTGAATGTAGTTCGTGCCTACGTAGTGTCTGTGGACATCCTATTGGAGATCCTTTTGCAGAAGGGCAGGTAAAGCACCCACTAGCTAATGAAGGACATTCAGTGAGGGCTGTAATATTTCTTGAAAAACTAATCTTATTAGTAAATATATAGAGAGCAGAATCAGTGGGAGAACACCATCATTTAAGCCACACAGGGAACAGGTCTGTAGAGGTGCTCTCTGTATGGAGGAGGAAGAGTCAGTTCCAGTGCTGCTTCAGTTTTGGGCCTCATGCAGAACTGCCATGGGTTTTCTTGAGGTGGGAGAGCTATCACCATGTTTCACACCAGCAACTGACAGCTGCAAAGTGTTGACTCTGTCTTTCACTGCAAGCCAGCGTGCAGCTGGGCAGTATTCCTTACATCTTCCTCAAAAAAATCCAAACTATCTTGGCAGAGGAATCTGCATGCATAGCTCTGCAGGCAGAGAGGCAGGGCCTGCTCTGCCCACCTGCCCTTAGAGGAGCTATATCACCCAGAGCCACATCTCCACATACAGCTACCCTGTCCCAGCAAGTCTGGGGCTGCTCTGTGGCTTACAGTATTGGTGATGATGCAACTCTACTCCTGGCAAAGTGTGAAGCTGTAGAGCCCATCTATAGGTGGTCTAGCCAAGTATCTGACAACTTACTTATTTTTCAAGTCGTGGTGATTCTGGGTATGATAATGATGACCCTATTTCCTGGAGAGTCAAAGGCTGAAGTAGGCAGGTGCAAGTTTGGAGTGTTAGTGGTGAAGAAAGTCCAGACTTGGAATTTTGCAGCTGCAAGCCCTTGGATTTTATACCATGTTAGTAACACAGTTTGAGGGAAATTCACAGCTGAGGGAAACAGCAGGCTTGTCTGTATCTGAAGTGAGATGTATACACACACACAGTCACTACAGCTGCCTCTAGCAAGCAGGCTTAGAGATTTTCCAAAGCACGTTGCTTGCATATTCTCAAATATTCAGAATTTACTTTTAGTCAACTTTTGGAACCTTTAGTAAATCCTTTATGGTGATTTAGTGTCCTGGCCTCCAAAGCTGCTGAGGGTGGATGTGCCGAGATCTAGCGGATAGGTAATGGGAAAAGCAATATGAGTCACCCAGGAGCTCTGCAATCTTCTTTTAAAATAGAAGGAAAATAATTTTAAAGGTACTTTAATCAGAACTTTTAAAAATTATCATGAGGAACTTTAAAAAATCAAGCCTTGTATAATAGTACCTCCAAGAGCTTCTAGATCTCACTTCTAAAAGTCCTCTCCTTCATTACGGATGTCTGATGAGTCAATATATTTAATCTCTAGTCAAAGGGTCACTCAACTGAGTTCCAAAACACTTCCCCTCCCCCCACGCCCCCACTCTTTTCTAAGATAAACATGAAGTATTACCATAATAGTTACTCTGGTCTTCTGAATAGTATCAATTGTAATGCTGTAACAATCTGCAGAGGTTGAGGTTTTGCAGCTGGCTGTCTGGTTTCAGCTACTTGGAGCCACAAGCATGCAGCTGAGCCAAGTCCAGTCTCCGCTGCTTGTGGAGGAAGATCTCCCTAATGGCTTGCCAGTGTGGGGACTGAGCCACCAGATATGGTACAGTTTGGTGTGAAAGAGTAATGGATATCCACAGACAAAATGTAGGTGTGAAAAATAATCATCTAGTCTAAACAGATAGCTTCAGTTAGAGAAGGTGAGATAATGCCAGGTGATTGCATTGTACCCAGAGTGATTCTGTGGTGGGCCAGAGGAATTGCTTCCCGGAAATGCCCTCCCCACACCCTGTTTCTTGGCTGCCAAGGCAGCCTAATAGCTTTTTGAGAGTAGACAGTTTTAAGGCAGTAAAATCTAACTGAGGTGAATCTGCTCTTCATGCCCAGATGTGAGACATGCTGGTTTGAGTAGCTATGGTATGTTTGATGTCAAGACCTTTACAGAGATTTAGAAATGAAGTTGAAGCAGAGATAAATAATCAATAAGATCATATCTCCCAGGATCTGAACACTGCGAGTGTCCAGCAAACCTTGGGAAAACCACCCTAGTCAGGATTTTTAGAGATAATTTTGTATTAAGTCCTATAACTTTCATGTGATTTGTGCAGCTTGTAGAAGATAATTCAGGGATCTAAACACTGCTGGGATCCTTGCCCTTAAATCTGTCACCATTTCCTTGGTGCAACCCAGGAGTAATAGCTACCTGTCCATAGTGCTTTGAGATCTTTGGGAAGCTGACACTGTCGATGAAAAGTGCAAAGTTGTCACAAATTTCAGATTGTCTTGAACGTGGTGTGCTACAGATAGCACAGCTTCCAGGCCCCTCACATTTCTGTGACAAAATTCACAGCACAAACTCATCTGTGAGATCAGTTACTGCCTTTCCTGGCGTCTGACTGACTTCTGGTGCTGGTACTCAGAGGCCTTAATTTGGAAGCAAGGTAGAGAGAGTGCTTATCCTGGTGTCTGTTGCACTAGTACTGAGGCATTTGCTAGATTCTTTAAAATGCAGCTTCTGAAGAGAAAGGTATCCTGTGTTCCCTGAGTTGCTGGAGTCAGGCTGGGAGCGCTGCAGCGGGAGCAGGCTCGCAGAGGTGCCACTGGGGGCGTTTTTCCGCTGCTCGAACCTCCCAGTCAGTTGCCCATCTCTCCCAGTAGATGATGCTAAAGCGCGGTCGTTTTGAGCAGTTTTAAGGAAGTAGGAGATTTTATCAGGAGAAATCCGAGGTGGTAGAAAGGCTTCTGGGGCTCAGTCCGGCAGGAGGAACATGCAGCAAATACCCGTGAAAACCTGGAGGGCAATTTGCTCCTTTGTTGTGTTTGTTAACAGCTTAAAAAGTAACAGGATTAGAACTTTTGCAGGTTTTCAGGATTTTTAAGCAGACCATTTGGTAGTGTGTTCCTACAGTTCTTACAAGCTGAAGTACAATACCAGCATCGCTCTGTCTTATGTCATTTCCTGACTCTATTGCAATCACAATGCTCCTCAGCTTTATTTCCACACCATGGTACTAACCTCTGTTCAGTGCACTCAGACCCATTCAGGGCAAATAACTTGGAATGAAATATTCAGTGAAGGCTGTAGCTTTCTAGTTGCTTTTGAAATATGCAGAGACAATTCTTTCTAGAAACAAAGCCACAGTTTGCCTGTAGATGCTGCCAAAGCTCAGATATGCTTAAGCTCTGGCCATTCTCTGGAGCCAGAAGATGAAGTGGCTCTGGAATGGGAAGTGGAGTCTCAGATATGCATTTCCCTGGAATTTAGGAAAATTAGAGGGAGTTTGGACTTGTCTTTCCTTTCATTAGAACTTTTTTTAGGACTTCTGGGGCAGCCAATACAATTGGATCTGAAATGAAGTTTTAAAGTTCAAAGATTCATCTGGAAGTTATTAATAAAATCAACAAAAGTAGAAACTTAAACCTAGTATTTTTTACTGAGGATAAAGTTGCCTAATTTTTTTTTCCAGTTGGATACTTTTGTATTCCTATAGCTGAAAATTAGTTTTTCCCCTTTTAAGAGAAAAAGAGAAGTTATTAGTCTCTTTATGAGACTTCTGGCTTTGCTATAAAGACCCCCTTTAGTTCTTGGCATTCCAGCCATTAGCCCTGGCCTGTTGTGTGGTAGAAAATATCCACAAGGTCCCTGTCTTCACAGACAATTTAGAACAAAGCATATTTTGGGAAGAGGATGTATAGAAAAAAAACCTGATTTCTCTAGATCTCATGTCATGCATGTGGAGGAGCTCAGAGGAGGAGTACTTGATTCCTCATCAAGTGCCTGGTCTGCTAGACCATTATTGCTTCTACATTAACAGTCATCAATTATACACTAGGGCTGTATGATATAACACCCCCACCATCCCCTTCCTAAATTCCTGTACTCAAACATAGTACATGTTGTCAGAGATCCAGCCCTGATGTTGTCATGTCCCTGACTGAAATGCTTCCTTGGGTCACAATTATATCCTGGGACAGTCAAGAATGCTTCAAGATATATAGATGGGTCTATGGAGCCCTTGGATTAGAATCAAATTGCCTGAAGGAAACTTTTAAGAACATTTTATTCTCTTTCAAGAAAAAAGATTCTGCAGATATTTCTGTTTGCAGTTTTCTTGCCACTGACTGTGTTTGGTTTTCCTGAAATCTCTTGAGACATTATCTATTCACTGCATGCTGCTAGCAACCACCACAGCAGCTGTTTAATAAGTGGAGATGTTTTGGAACCCTTGCTCTCTGAAGATTGTGCTTATCCAAGTGGGCTGCCTTCTTCATCCACCTTGGAAAAAAGTTATCAATGGGAATGGGACAGGTTAAAGTTTTGCAGAAGGTAATGAATAGGATGGACTCGGTTCTATGTGGGCATTGATGGTAATAGATGAGGTGAAGACCAAGCGAGGTGGTTATGGAGCAGGAACATTTACTGACAGCAAACTGTAGGAGAGCTGGAAAGCAGCCCGATGGGCTCTTGGATCAAATTCTGAGCAGCATTATCCTCCTGGGATTTGGTCACTAGGCAGACAACAAGAAGGTATGCATGGGTAGAATGGATGGTGAGATTCATAGGGAAGCTCTCCGGGAAAGATCAATAATTGTATTAAGTGGAGATGAATGTGAAATATGACATTAGACATCTGACGCTGATGTGCTCTTTCAGGCAAAATATGAAATTCAGCGTGTGAGAGCAAAAGGGGATTTCCTTCAGCTGTCTATGACCCCCAGTATCATTTACAAGTGGAGCTGTAATGGCCAGAGCTTACTTCACTTTGGGCTTTTTCACTATTTGAGAGTACTTGGAAAAGAAGGATAAATGTGCCTGGTAAAGACTCTAAAGCAGCTAAAAGCAATTGCAGAATGAATGACTTCAGAGTTCCAGGCTGTTATCAGAGTAAGTGTAAAGTGCTGCCCTTTTAAATGTGGCCTGAGAAAATAAAATGAGAGCCTCTGAGCAAAAATATTGTGACCTCACCAAATGCTTTTGTCTAATTTAGACTGCATTAGCAGTTGTGTTCTTCACAAACTCTTGGGTAGAAGAAGGGAAGGATTTATAGACAGCATTATGTCCTAAAGGGTTTCATACAAAGAAATTACAAAATGCATTTAAAAATACATAATTAGCACTTTTCATCCATAAATTTCCAGAGTGATATTTTTAAAAGGAGGACATTACCTAACTCCATGGGAACTAAATAACTTTAAATCAAATAAGACAATTTATGTGTTTGAGAGATGTTTATATTTGAAATAAGAACATCATTTAACATCTCTTCACCTTTCTCTCGCTCTGATTTATCTCCCAGATTTCTGGAGGTCACTCTCATTGGTAGAATTCAGCATTTGTTGTGTTTTGCAATGCAAAAATTCTTTTCATTCCCTAACACTAGAACAATATTTCATTGAATGGCTCTGGTTTATTAGACTAGTTGCACAGATGTCCTCTCTTCCTGAGCCAGATGTACAGAGTGCTGCTTCCAGCTTAGCCCAAACTGGAACATGTTGACAGAATAACATAACTGAGACCAGACATATTGCATTTTACACTAAAGGTCATGCAAAAAGCACAGGCTGCCTATAGCATGGGCTGTTTTACATAAACACACATTTGGTTCAGCTTGGGTAGAGGGATTACTGAAAGAATGCTTGGGGAGGACAAGCTATAAAGCAGTTGGAGAGATCTGACAGTTGTTGAGTGAATTGCCCCCAAACTGATACATCTCCCTAAGAACAAGAGTGAAGAGCCCTGCAAAAGGAAGCAAGAGAAGACTCTTAAGAGAGACAGAAACTATTTTGCAAGTTTAGCAGGCGATTTCCCAAGGACTTTTTTAGTACAGTGGGTTTGATTGAGTGGTGTCCTTCTCTCATCAACATAAGAGTAACTAGAAGAGAAAAAGAAATCAAACTGCCTAACAAGGAAGCTGAATGAATACAAGCAAGACCAGAATGTTTCCAGTGGCTACAGCATGTATTTGAGGAAAAGCTCAAGAAGCATATATGGATCCAGATGTTACAGATGAGGAAGGATTGTCCTGCACAACACCTACAACTTCAAAAGCTGAAATTGCGCACTTACATGAGCTGAAGAAGCAGACAAGGATCTGGAGATAAATTAATTTCAGGAGGAGGGTGCAAACTGAGTTCAGGGCCAAAATTCCCAGTGTTTCTTTGTTAACCAGGTTGGTGTTGGGTGGCAGAAATCTATGGCCATGACCATGTTGACCTCAATCTTTGTGACAGAGGAGTGGGTACAACACTCGTCTGAGTTTTGGAGTTCACCTGTGACTTGCAGCAGGGTTGATTTTTTTTTTTTTTTTGCAAGAAACTTAACCCCTCCTAAGGATGCTGCTCAGTTTAATTAATCAGTGTTCATAAAGTCTTTGAGTTAAAAGTCTGTACAGACTGTAAGTGCCAAGTATTACTGGTATGGTGAACAAATGAACAACAGCAAATGAGTATAAGCACACTGCAAAGGAGGAATGTCATTAAGGAAAGAGGTCCCATTTCAAGCTGCCAAATACAAAGGAGTGAGTCATTTATTTTCAGTATGAAAAAACATTTCAATGTTGTTCTTTAAGTGATTCTGCTTATGATCATTACTCCTTAGTTAACTGCTATAAATATTTCAAATTGATGACACAGTCTTCTATTCCCACCTAGAAATGCAGAAAATGAGGAGAGGAAAATAGAAAAATAAAAATAGTCAGAAAAGACACATCTGGTTTGCCATGCACTAAATACAGTCAACTTTGTCTTCTGCATAGCTTTGCCTTTGCTTCCTGAAGACTTGTGTATGTGTGACTCTTCTGTCCCATGCTTTATCATTACAGCCTGGCCAAGATTTATGACTTGGTAACAGCCTAAACTGCTGGATCACAAAGCATCATTTTTGTTCTCCCCTGACCTTAGCTGTGACCTCTGGGACTGCAGGCAGAGAGAAATGTGTGATTTTGGTACAGGCAGGCAGAGTAACACAATCTATTGGCACCGCTAAAGCACAGCTTCACGTTTCTGCGACAGAGAGGGCATTAAATTGGCTCGCAAAGGAGTTGCAAAGGGTACAAGTGGAAGGAGTTTCTCTGTCAAATATTTTCAAGCTGTGCCCCAGAGCCTCTGGATGTGCTTAGTAGTCCCAACACAAATGAGAAGGTTTGGAGTTAATTATCAGGTTAGTTTAACACACAAGATTCTGACCATTTTTTGCAGTAGGTGTGATTTGAGTTAAAGCCATAGAGATTTATGATACCTGAGGTTTTGGAGCATAATGCACTTACCTACTTCTTCTGTTCCTTACAGTGACTAGTGCATTTGCTGTCAACGTTCAGTGTAACGAGCTGCACAGAACAGGCTGCTCTGTTCCTTCCATGCTCTCACCCATCTGCCAGACCACCCTGCCCTCCTGCACCACAAAGTCATTTCTCACACACTGCCTCACCTAAACACCAGCTTTGTCTGCTCCCTGCAGCATAAAATCTTTTCATATACGCTCACACATGGTGAGTGTTACTACCCAACCAGGTAGGGTTTCCAGAAAGTGGTAAAAGTGATAGCAACTCTATGAAGATGAATCCAAGTACTCCTACATGCCCAGTCCCTTGCACAGCATGAAGATTTTCAGTGTGCTCAGCATGTTAAGATGTGGATTTGTCAAGTTCACCTGTATGAAATCTTAGACAAAGAATCTAAAATCCAATGCAGCATTGTGTCATGAGGTACAGCAGGATCATGTTACTTCAGATTTTCACTAATGTACACTTACTGACATATTTTAACTCTGAAGAAAATGTATCTCCAAAGAAGTCAACAAAGAGACAGTTATTCAAAACTGGAGCAACACAGTGGCAAACTGGACTCAGATCCTCAGTAGCAGTTGTCTCTGGTCCCTCCTCACATGTAGGCAATGACAAATGGCAGCCAAAACCTCTGAATGATGATGCTTGAATTGGTTGAGACAGGATCATTGGAAGAACATGAGTTTGCTGAGCAATCTAAGTGACAGGGCTGTGTAACTCGTGTGGCACACTCACCCAGTGGGCATCACTCTGATAGCAAAGAACATATTACTTGCTCTTAGAAAGACTAAGATTATGATCTTCCCTTTGGAAAAAAAGTTGCAGCATGTGTCAGGGAAGTAGGGGCTCAGGTAGAGGCAGAAAAGTGAGATTTCAGGGCTTGCTGTCTGATTTAGACTGTTATTCACTCCATACACACATTTACCCACCAGGAAAATGGCAAAACACCCACCTAGAGCACCAAGAGTTTTTCATTTGAATTGAGCTATGTGTATCTACTGCTGGAAACTCAAAGTGTTGTTACAAAAGCCAGCACACATGTGATTGGATGTACAGCCTTTTACCTTGCTGATTCCAGACAAAAGTTGGCACAGTTTATTGGTGATGAATTTTTCCCAGCTGATGGCTTTTTAGAGAAAAACAAGAAATGACTCAAGGCTCTGAGGAAGTTTTTGCCTCTGCTAATTTCAAAGCTGTAGTTCTGATCCTATCTGGAACTGACAGAGGAAACAGATTGTGCAGAGGGAAGAGCCCCTTGCAGCACTGGTGTCTTTCTGGCAGGTATGAGGTGAAGATGATCGATGAGGTCAGTGTGGGATTCCTGCTCCATCTCTACTGACACCTTTAATGCATATAAAAAAAGAAAATTCTGGTCTCCAACTCTGTTACTCAGAGACTTCTTTGCAGATCTATGTTTAATACAAAATAATTATAACTGCAAATTAGGAATGGGGGTGTTCTAGCACCTCCTTACATCTCTCTCATATGCATCTAAAATAAAAGTAGCATTGCGAAACTATTGTAACCTCCTGCTAGAGGTTCAAGTCAGAAATGAAACTGAGACACTTATTTAGTTAGGCGCAAACACTGTGTGTGTTGGCTTTGCTGCCCCTGTTCTTCTCCCAGCAGGCCTATTTTCTGCACTAAACAGTCCAGGGTATTTGTAGCAACTTTAAATAACTGTACAAGTCTAACAAAGCACAGCTGATCTTATTCACTCCAGGCTTTTGTAGCACAGCTTTTGGCCCTGCAGAGTACCTGGTCTTCAGTTCCTTCTGCTGATGCTGCTAGTCCTGAGACGGGAGGACATTCAGGGGTGATACCTATATGAACTGATGGACATTTTTCCATCACGTTCCATGGATAAATGTTGTTCAGACCAGTGTTTCTCAGGGACTGGTGTGCAGATTGCCAAGGGGCCACAGCAGAAGCACGCAAGCCAAAGTTCACTGGCTTGGATGAACTATGGCTATGTTTGTTAGCTGCAGGATTTTTAGTTTATCAAAAGTTTTGCTTCTGTGAGGCCCTCTGATTGCAGCAAGTTCTCAGGCTGGTGGGTATCCAAGGACAAAGAGAGCCTAATCTGCTGAACTAGCCTTCCCATATGGGCTTCAACTTCTTTCTGGAAAAGCTATTTTCCAGAATTCAGTGGGCTTTGCTCTTATTTAAAGGTATTTTGTAACACCCTTTTTATGAGACCAGTTCTCAAAGATCTAAAATCTCATTTTGAATGTTCAGCTAAGCTATAAAAATGAGGATTTAAAATCAGTGCAACAAACTCTTTCCTAAAACAGTGTTATGAGTCATTCCAAGCAATATCCATATTATGGGAATACTCTCAGTGCCTAAATCCATAATGCCTGGCTGAAGAGCAGGCCAGAGCCTAACTCAGATCTTGAGATACCATTTAAACATATATAATATACATAGACATATATATACACACACATATATAACATATATACATTCAAGGCCATGTTGGATGGGGTCTTGAGCAACCTGGTCTAGTGGAAAGGGTCCCTGCCCATGGCAGAGGGTTTGGAACTAGATGATCTTCAAGGTCCCTTCCAACCTAAACCGTTCTATGAATCTATGAATGTATGAACAATCTTGATCCCCATTTTTCTAATGATCGGAGTCTTTAGCAAGGGAAGGGAGAGATACAGAATGAAAAATATTACTGCCAGGGCATATTTTACAACCTGAAGTATTTTATTGACTGCTTCAAGGGAGTCAATGCACTAAATAAGCATAACTGCATCGGGGAAAAAAGAGAGATTGTTACATGCATTCCTATGTTTTAAGTTAACGCTGCATGTTTTATGTTACTTGTGACTTGTTGAGCTGGTTAGGGTTTAGGAAACTCTTGAGAAAGGAAATGTTCTTGACATTTGCAATTTATTTGTAATCAGATCCAGAAACTAAAGGTAAAAAAACCCCAACAAACAACCAAAACCAAAACACTGTCTAAGTGTACGGTGGCATTAAATTGGAATAAAATACTAAATGAATAATAGGGACACATATGGAAAATAAATATATTGAAACCAATTTAAGATTGTGAAGAATAATTCAAAAGGAGAAAACAAATGCAAGACTAGGCGACACAATGCATAATATGCATGTGCCTGGGCTTTGTCTGTAGTCATGATGGCTATATCTACCTATACTGCACTGCAGCACTCTTCAGGACAAAGACCTAGTCACAAACCTTTAGCACCTCAAACCATTCGTTTTTATGCTGTATGTGTTTTAGAAACCACACAGGAACCTATTGATGTTTCAGGTGTGTATTTGTGTTCTGACTTGGTCATTGTGAATTAACACATAAACCTACTTATTTCAAACCACTACATAACCAGAATTACACCTTCAGCTCCCTGTATAAATGATGACATGCTTAGCCAGGCATTATAGGTATCTCAGGTTAGATGTATGTGTCTTAAGCACTTCTGGGTCATCATATGGTCAGCAAGGCATTTCATCCTGTGGTTAATCCCTTGGATACCATGCTATGTTTGCCTTGAGGCTTGTTTCAAGGTCTTGATTAACACCACTGCTCCATGCCTAGTTAAGCTGGCAGAAGCCTGTTCTGCCACCAAATTGAGTTTCCTGTCCCCCCTGTGCTCTCCAGATGGTTGTTTGTGCTCCCTTGTCCTGTGTCAGCACAGGTGTTTCTCTGACCATGCAGTGAAAGATCAGAAAACTAATCTCAGTGAAAACTGACCTGGTTTAAAAAAGACATGTTTGTTTTTCAGACAGGCCATTTCTGGCTAGGTTCACTGAGTATCCATGAGGGAAAGTGATGGTGAAGCAGGAGCGAAGTAGGCAGCAAGGGCTGGGAGAAGTAGGATGGGACTGTCAGCTCAGCTTCTCTGAAGATGGTGAAATGCAGTCTAAAAGTGTTTAAGCGGTATCCACCTATCAGTATCCAGTTGGGTCATGGACATCCCTCCAGAGCTGCATAAGAAGAACACTGACGCTGCTGAAGAAGCAGTTTCCTCTGGGTATGTTTGCCAAATGAGCAAGTCCCTGGGAGATTTGCAGCCACTGCTTGGTAGAAATTGCCCATGTGTACGCTCTTCCCTCATGGTGGGGGAATTCTTTATAATTGAAATCAACCCAAACTCTGCTGCTAAATACATTCTAATTTTCGACCTTTAAAATCTCAAAAGCTTTTCCCACTGGTGAGGTTATAGACTGCGTTAGAAACAAGTTGATGCTTGCAAGCTAAACTCCTAAACTCACAGGCTCCTTTAGACACTGCAGTTCCTTTTCATTTCCCTGAAGTTAGGAACAGTCAGTTTATCACCCTAAACACTAGATTCAGCCCACCAGAAAAGATCACCAAGTTTGAATCACAGTATCACAGAATCACAGAATATTAGAGGTTGGAAGGGACCTCCAGAGATCTCTGAGTCCAAAACCTTCTGCCAAAAGCAAGATGTCCTAGGGTAGTCTGCACAGGAATGCATCCAGGCAGGTTTTGAAAGCCTCCAGAGAAGCACACTCCACAACTTCTCTGGGCAGTGTTTTCCAATGTTCTGTCACCTCACTATAAAGAAGATGCTCCTCATGTTAAGGTGAAATCTTCTATGTTCAAGCTTTTACCTGTTGCTCCTTATCTTATTGCTGCAGACCAAGTTTGAGAAGAAGATGAGGTGATTGATAGCACCAGCTTGATTGCAAATGCCATTTTTCATGAGCACAAGTTCCACCTTACATCACTTGAAATGTCCACCATGAGACCACAGTAGAGTCCCTCTCCATTACGTGTCAATGACACATCTACCCATGTGTTGGCATTACACATACAAATGGGGTTGTACAGCCAGATGCTGACTGCATTTTGTGTTTCATGAGTCATTCCATGGCAGCAAGGAAAAGCTATACATGGTTGCTTGACCTAGCTTTCCTCAGTAATTCAAAAGGACAACCATCATGTTATTATGGATGTGAGTGCTTTAGTCATTAAATGAGAACTACAGCTTTGATCAACTGTAAGAGGCAGAAGTGATGTTCTTGCATGTCATCATGAGCAGCCACTCAGCCAGCCCCAAGTTTAGATTAGATATTAGAAGAAAATTCTTCGCTGAGGTGGTTCTCAGACACTGGAATTGGCTCTCTGGGGATTGAATCTCTATCCATGGAGGTGTCTAAGAGATGCTGAGGAACATGATTTAGCACCAGAATTGGCAGAGTTAAATACTGGTTGGATTCAATGATCATTAAAGGTCTTTTCCAACCAAAATGATTCTATGAAAAGAACTGTCATGCCTTGTTTTCTCCAAAAAGTGGTTGAGTTATAATGATCCTCTTCCATGTGCTATCAGATTTCTTTAGCAATAGGTGATGCCTTTGCCATATTATGCAGAATCCTGCTTTGACTCTGAGTTGTGGCTTCTCGGCGTGGGTTCCCACAAGTCTTTGTTGTGGTTTGTTACCTGAGTTAGGCTTCAGCAGATTTTCCCTGTGAGATAATGTTTACTCTCATATAGCTTGGCACAATGCTTTAGAAAGTGAGATAGGTTTGGAGCAGGAAGCAGCACCTCCCATATATAGAATGGCACCAAAGCTATTCTGATCTGACTGGCTTTCTCACTGAAATGAAAGGGGATGAAGATGAAGGCCATCCAAATTACTGGGGTGATAATTTGTATTTTAGCTGAATCCTATCCCATCTCTAACATCAAACTCTGTATCTTGACTTTAAGTCTGCCTAATAAGATTTTCAACAATAATTCATTAGTTTATGTAAAAGAACCTGTTGTAGACCATAACTTTCTACACCATAGCTTTTAAGCATGAGAAGCTTGGTTCCTTGACATCAGGGATCAGTATTTCTTAAGCACCATGAAAAAAGGCTAGAGAGGCTGGCAGTATGGTTTTGGGGCTCAGGTGTACTCCAAAACACTCTTCTGGTCCCTTTTATCCCTGATTTTTCTGTAGGCCCAGAATCACACAAGCTTGCCATTGAAGCTGCTCCTACCCTTGGCAGCAAAGCAGATCTCATGTCTGTGGCACACAAAGGGCATCCTCTGCAGCTCCTGCTGACAAGGAGTGAGACTTGAGCAATTGTGGTGTCCTTTGTGGAGGGCTCTAGCAAACCTTGCACTCATTCTGCTGCATGAAGGTGCATCTCTCATACCTGGAAATGGTGCAGGTGTAGAAGGTGGTGGAGCCAGAACACAGTTTTATTCTAATTTATTACTAATTATTAAACTTTATTAT
>WBNM01011271.1:110028-164715 GCA_013399055.1 Ramphastos sulfuratus | reverse complement strand
TGCTGCTCCTTGTCTTAATGCTGCACACCACCAAAAACAGATTGGCCCCATCCCTTGACACTCACCCCTCAGATACATGACCCTTCTTAATATCCAATCTAAACCTCCCCTGGCATACTCTCATCCTATCCACTTGTTACTTTGGAGAAGCAACAAAGCAGTAACTATTTCTCTGACATCAATTTGAAAACACCAAAGCCAAACACCAAACCAACCAACCCACAACCCATGTTTTATTAACTTCTAAGTTAAACATGCCCATTTCCCTGTTAGAGTCTTTGTTTAAAACCTAAAGAATAAAATTCCTAAGAAATGGTCCATGTAGTAGGAAATAAATTGGGAGAAATAAAAGACTAAAAAAAGACACACAAGTATATTTCATAAAGGCAGTTTATGTAGATTATATTATAATGTAGTTGCTTGTAAGTGGAGGAATATGTAAAAAAAAGTGGAGAGGTCAGATCATGGCTATTGTTCAGAAGAATGTTTAGTTGTTAATTTTCTGATTTTGATGTGAAGAAAAACGAAGGCATAAAATAAAGCATCATTGTACTTATATCTGCTTGACTAAAGATTACCTCCAATTTGTACTATTATGTCACATCCAAAGTGTAGAAAGCAAATTTATAGCAGATCTTTTTCACATTTTTGCCAAATCTGATGGAGTGGGGCTACTGGGAAGTATCCAATGAAGTGCCACAAAAATGTTTGATGAATTGGAGCTCCTCCCTTGTAAGAAAATATTGAGAGAGCTGGGACTGCTCAGTCTGGAGAAGAGAGGGTTCAAGGGGGTATCTCATCAATGTGCATACATCCTTGAATACAGGGCATAAAGAGAACAGAGCCAAGCTCTTTTCACTGAACCAGAGGCAATGGGCACACACTAAAACACAAACGATTCCCTTTGAAAATCACATCAGGAACATCACTTTAACTGTGAAAGTGACTGAGTTCTGGCACAGACTGACTGGAGTGGTTGTGGAATCTCCCTCCTTGGAGATACTTAGGAGTTGTCTGGACATGGTCCTGAAATCAACTGGCACCATCCAGATGATTCTGCTCAAGAAGGGGTTTGAACCAGATAATCTTGGTAGGTCCCTTCCTACCTAAACTATTTTGTGATTCTGAATTACTAAAATACAGCAGGATCTCAAAATTCAAGTCAATAAAGTGGCAGAAATCTCCTACATGAACTAGAAATAAATTTTCACAGGATATACCTGATTGGAAGAGACAGTAAAGATCATCCAGTACAACCTTCAACCCAGCACTGAAGGGCCAGCACTAAACCATGTCCCTAAGCACCAGGTCCACACACTGCTAGAACACTTGTCCTTGTCCTGAAATGTTATAATTTTCACTATCATAGCAGATAGTCTATTATCTGTGTTACAGATAACATTGAAAAAAAAAAGATCCAGCTCAGGGTCTTAGGTACTTTCTTCTTAAATAATTATTTACCTGTCCCTTTGTTTACATTTTTGTACAATTCCTCAAAGAGCTACTCAAAGCTCAAAGAGCTACTCAAAGCTTTATACTCAAAGAGCTAAGCTCTACAACTACTTTACCAGATCTTGTCATTTCAAAGAAAAAGCAACCAGTGTCATCATCTTTTTGTTGTAACTTTAATCCCCTTGGCAGCAGCACCGCCATCTTCCACTGAAAACTTTTCACTCTCTTTCTGGAATTCTTGCAGCTGTAGTTTTAAGTTTGCAGCTTTAGCAGAATGCAGAAATTTCTGCATTGTATGTAAAGTTACAGGATATGATTCTGTGAGAAGCAGTAAAACTATATTGAAAAAAGCTGTCTATACAGTGTGTTGGCCTTGGTGTGAAAACGAAGAACTGTGCTTTGTTATCTGGTTTTCAATTTTGGTCAGCTACTTTGGAAAGTTAAATATAGCCTGAAGAAATGTTTAAAACCAAGACAATTAAAAAAATTATCAGAATATTTTCAAATATGTTTCATTTAATTATCTTTATGAAGGTACTAAAAAAAGTATGAAAAGTACTAAAAAAAAAAAAAGCCAAAAAAACCACTATAAGTTAGGCCTCCATATTTAGTAGAAAGAATTATTCATTAAAGCAAAAATGAACAAAAGCACTAGAGGTAAAGCTCCTGTATTTTTGGCTCTTCATTTCTTCACCAAAAAAGAGTATGATTACTTATTATGGGAAAATACAAATTAAATATTTCTTTATTGCCCATCATCAAGAATCAAGCTGAAAATACAGGGGTTTAGTCTACACTGTGATGGTGGGGGGGGAGGGGAGGAATTTACTTTAGCCATCTAGTTATTTAAGACTTGGATTATTTATTTATTTATCTCCTTAAGAAAGCAATTTCTATTCCTGAGAATGTCTACCACTCATCTTTAACTTCAAAGAACTGTTTGGAATAACTGCTGTGGGCTGTCCATAGCAGTGAAGCTCTGATTATAATGACTGTGATCTTCCCTGCAGAGACCAAACAGAAGTGGATTGCTGTTGTCAAAGTGGCCTGTTGGGCATTGCTGACCTTTGCTTTCAGTGCTACTCAGGCATACGTGCATTTTCATAAACTGCCTTCTGAGGCTCACAGACTAACGGTCTCATTTCGGTAAAACAAGGAGGGGCATTTAAAACTTGTACTTACATCTATCAAATGACTACATGATTAAATTTAAATATTTAATTAAGTACTGTGAAATGGATGGGNTCCATGTCCTTCCTGTGCTAAGAAAGGAGGGAGGAAGTGCACACCACTGAATTTGGAAAGCATGTGCACTAAAAACATCACCAAAAAAAAAAAAAAAAAATTTAAAAAAAATTAAGAAATAGTTGCAACATATTCTGGATATGTGCTAGCACTAAAGAAGAATTTCCCAAAATATCAGCTGGCTATTTTGTAATTTTGAGCAGTAAGTCTACATACACATTCTTCCCTCAATTACCCAACAGTGCATTGTAATGTCAGTATATGCATAAAAACAGGTAAAGTTTCTGTTAATCCACGATGGTTAAATAGCAGTAATTTAGATGGCACTGAACATAATGAATTTCAACTGCATCACCTGTAACTTTTGCCAAATAGAATAGTTGCATTTTCAGCCTATTGTACCAAGCAACCAGAGGGCACAAAACGTAAAAAGACTTCTTTTATCACTTATTTTATATTTATCCTCTTAAGGGTTTTTTTTTTTCCCTTCTTTCTCAGAGCCATGATTACTTACAATCCCTACTGGAATCACTATACCTAAAAGAAAGCTTTCTGCAGTAGACTAACAATGTGAAAACAGAACTTACAACATTTACATGTCTTCTCTGCATATAGTAAATAATATAATAATGATACAACAATTATCAAAGTTGGAGGATGAACAGTGGATTGAGTTTTCTTATCGTGTCAACGTTAACCCAAAGAGGGTTTGCACAATAAAGCGAAGCTAATCGAAACTCCATTTAGTGATAACATGGTAACATTGGAGAGAGGGCCATCTTTTACAATCCAGATTGAAAATAAAGTAAATCAAGATGTTAGTTCCTGCAATGTTGGTATTTCTGGTCAAGAGAGAGGAAAGGAGCATTTTCCTACTCTAAAAAGTGTTTTCCCATTACCTTTACGCTGATGGGCCCAAGTCAGTGGCATCGATCTTAATTTGACATGAATTAAGGGCTCAGACATACCCTCAAGTTATGATAATTTAACAAGTTCTTGCCTGCCAGCTGAATTGCAGTGGCTATCTGGATGTGTGCTCTTAATCCACACAGAAAATGCAAGGCAAATGTGACATGTCTTGAAACTCCATTTCAAAAAAGCCTTGAAAGTGTTGATGTTAATTTAATATTAAAAAGGCAGTATCTTTACCTAGTCTTCATCAAACAAAAGTGTGTTATGTATAACAAGGCCTTGAGTGATCTGTACTAGTGGGAGGTGTCCCTGCCTATGGCAGGGGGTTGGAACTAGATCCTTGAGGTCCCTTCCAACCTTACCATTCTATGATTCTATAAACATGATGTATGTACCTATAGCACCAATATTAGATATAGATGTACAATACATGTCTAATATATACGACCAAGAATTAACATCACAATGGCAATTATGTTGTCCTGAGTATATTTGAGTCTTTACAGAGCAGCTGACTGCCTGTCTTCTGATCTTTCAAGCAAGAAGTAAGAAACTTAATTAAACATTACTGTTGGGAGACTCTGGTAAACACAGAGAGTCTCCCGGCATCTGTAAAAAGGAAGCCATTTGCGTGCATGGCCTACACCCAAAAGTTCATCATGGCAAACCACATCTTGAAAACTGAACTCCAAATGCTGACTTGAAAGCCTTAAGTTTCCAAGTTAGTGCTCTACAAGTGTTTGGTTTTATTGTGCTGGGTTTGCTACTTTTTTTATAAGCGTACCAGAAAGCCCTAGGGGAGAAAATGACTATTCAAGTATTTATTCATTGTTTGGAAATTCTGAGAAACATGCTTATAAACTAAAATCTTTGAAATTTTATTTGTTTGTTTCCAAGACCATTTCTCTTGCACAGTACATTTTCACAAGCTCCGACTGCTGACAGCCTTTTTATGTTTAAACTGGAAGAACGATCACAGCCTGCATGTGAATTTATAATGCCTATGAACTCCATGATACTGGATACACACCACTATGTCTGTAAGGCATAGTCAACCTCTGCAACACATTTTTCTTTCAGTAATTAAAAGATGTCAATGCTTGGTATGGCATGACCAATGCCATGGTCATCTAAAGGGCACCGATAAATAGGCACAAAAGTAATATTGTTTTATACATAAAATTTTCAGCTTTGAGAACTGGCTAGCCATATTAAAATACTACATGAGAATAAGGCCCCAAATCACTGAAACCCTCAAACAATCTGAAAAAGCGCTGAGAGTAAACAAACAAACAAACAAACAGAGGAAATGGGACAGAATTTGTGTCAAGGCTGAACTACCTATTCTCCCTCTCAAAATGTAACATAGGTGGTTATCAATATGAAAAAAGACAGCATGTCTGTCCTCCAAAAATCTGTAATGCTTGGCATAATCTAGTGGCACAAAGTATATACTGCTCTTAATATGGCTGTGGTGCCATACAATTACTTTTCTGACTTTTGCTTCCAGGAGCTCACTTTGCATCTCTGACAATTGAAAGTGTCTAATAACTATTTTGCAGAAAATGCAGTTTCATTCCCAGGTCTTTTCATGTGTTAAAATCAGTATCACATCAAGTTTGTGTCAGAATGTAAGAGACTGCTGGGTACAGAAACCAACAAACAAAACACCACTACCCCCTTAAAAAAAGAAGCAAATAAAAAAACCCAACAATGAAAAACACCACAAACAAAAGACCCTAAAACAAAAAACAATTCCGCCAAACCAAAGAAACCCCCACAATGACTATTTCCATATTTCACTTTTAACTTGTATTTTAAGCCAAATTCTTTTCCAGACATGTTTTGGGAAGAAGAATACAGTATTTTAGCATCTTCTCTTGTTAAAATCCAACTATAAAATACATCTGCCCCACCCAGGCAATGATTTTCAACAGAAGATGAAAGCAGAAAATGCCTGTTTTGTATTCTGCATGTGCACAGTCTCACATCATCTATAGAACATCTCACATCAGCTATAGAACAAAGTATTCTGAGTCAATTAAGACTGCTTTTGACAGCTAATGCATCTATACACATTCTATCATTCTCAGTTCTAAAATGCTTATACAAGACATTACACACACAAGCAGAACAGCTTACAGCACTTTCAAGTAGGTAACTACAGCTACTACTTGTTTTCTCAAAGAGAGGAAGACCATACATCCTTCAGAGTCTAATTATATATTCACTAGACAGTGGTATGTATGCAAACATAATAAGCAAGTCTGAAGTTTGTTTCTTTATCCAACAGAGTAACCCACTTTCATTAATCAAAACCCCACACATATAGCTTACAGATCTGTTCTAAAAGGTTCAAACAACATCCCATAGTTGCTGTGTGATGAACTTGTAGATTGGTGAACAGATTGGTTTTCAGTGCGGATTGCAACATGACTGCATGGAAAGCTCCATCCTGTAGCTATGGCCAGACAGGCAGGACTGAGGGCTGGTAGGGTAGCTATGCCTCCCCCTGGGCACAGAACATACATGTGCTTGCAGCAATGCACTGCTGGCGCACGGTACATGAATTTCAAGTGTAATTGGCATGTATACCCACTGACATTAATACAGTTATTATATATATATATGTATGTACAAATCCCAGTAAAGTAAGAATTGAATTGTAAATCAGTCTTTAAAAGGGTTTGTCCCCTCTGATTCAATGAGAAGCAATCTCTAAGACTTCACTTTCTACTCCAGTTACTTCCCTCTTTGTCCTGGTTCTGCTGTGTTAAAACTCAGGGAGCATAGCAAAAGCTTGCATGCAACTGCAAGCCTGTATCCTAAATCGATTAATACCAACTTTGATAAACATAACTAATAGTCTGTGTAGTATAATTTCAGGAGCTATGTTTTCTTTCTTGCTTTAACAAGGTTTTGTATAAACAACTGTACTCACATACCTCACTTCTGTCTGTAGATTTGTGTTCTCATCAGAATCACATTATACTGTGGTAATTTTCAGTCATAAAGCTTTTATAGCCTTAAAATTTTTATAGCTTTAGACAACAGGGATTGTATATTCAATTAAAAAATTAAATAAACGAGTGATATTACAAAACCTACTATATTTGAATATAAAATTATGTGCAGGAACACTTCCTTATCTTGCGTAAAAAGGAAGTTTTTGAGTTAGCCAAACAAGCTATCTAGTCCAGAGAACTAGATGTTCATCAGTGATAAAAAAAAGCAGTAACATTTTAGCACACTTCCCTCATTGTTTCCTAATCTACAATTACAAAACAAAATAACTGGCTAAGGGAAATGAAATCCTGATGGTTAAAGAAATCTCCACTTTTTTTTGTTATTGAATGTGAAAATACATTAAGGCTAAGGAAATTCTTCCAGCTATTACAAACTTCATGCAGAAAGAGTCCCTTTTCAGTAATGTAACAAGTGAAAAGCAGTATTGAAAGAGATCTGGAAACACACAGCTGCGTTCATGTGTGTTTGACACTACAAGAATTTATCACGTTAGAGGTTATAAAGGTTGTATTCAAACTGAGAGAATATATGAGAAATAGAACTCCCACCATGCAGACATAAAATTGATGCCACTATATTTTGGCATCCCTTTTGAAGAGTAACAAAGGACTTGATCTTCTGTCACAGGTCTCAAGTATGCAAAACTGAAGGGACTTCCCTTAAAGGAAGAGACTGTTTTACAAGGGCACGTAGTGTTAGGACAAGAAGGAATTGATTTGAGCTTGAGGAAGGCAGATTTAGACTGGATATTAGAAAGATACTCTTTACAGAAAGGGTGGTGAGACACTGGAACAAGTTCTCAGGGAGATCATAGATGCACCCTCCCTGGAGGTGTTCAAAGCAAGGTTGGATGGGGCCTTGAACAATCTGGTCTGGGGGAGGTTGTCACAGCCTACGGGGGGGCAGTTTGCAACTAGATGATTTTTAAGGTCCCTTCCAACCCAAACCATTCTATGAATCTATGAAAACTTAAGCCCTAAAATCTTGAATTTTTAGGTCCAAGGTCTCTAGCTGGGAAACTTGAGACCTGTAATATATCACACACTTCCTATACACTGCAAACAAACAAGCAAAACCAAAACAAGCAAACAAAAAAACCCAGAAAAGAATTTGAAAAATCTGTTACTTGAGACCTGTAATATATCACACACTTCCTATACTGCAAACAAACAAACAAACAAACAAAATTTTTAGATCCAAGGTCTCTAGCTGGGAAACTTGAGACCTGTAATATATCACACACTTCCTATACACTGAAAACAAACAAACAAACAACCAAACCAAACCAAACAAAACCGAAACAAGCAAACGAAAAACCCCAGAACAGAATTTGAAAAAAACTGTTACTTGAGACCTGTAATGTATCACACACTTCCTATACACTGCAAATAAATAAATAAACAAACCAAACCCAAAACCAAACCAACCAACCAAACAAACCCAGAACAGAATTTGAAATATCTGTTACACTAAGTAAAACAGTGCCTAGAGTCACTGCGGTTAGAATACAGATGTAGAAGCCTGGAGAAGGCTATTGAACTCTGTTCTTACCATATATTACTCAGAGTGGCAGAAAGGGGCTTCCATCTTTTCTTAAAACTCTCCTGAGAACAAAAATCTATGATATTCCTTTAAAATTAAATGTAGGGGTTTGAAATGACCTTTGTCTTATAACATGAATTATAACATCTTTCAGACACCACTCTCGAAAGAGGAGGCAACGATGGGGTTTCTGCCTTCTGTAAAAGCTTAAGAGGCCTTTGCCAAGAAGTAAAAGATGCAAGGTTCAATTGCCTTCTCAGACACCAGCATGGAGGTTGGTTTAACCACTAAGCAATAAACTGACCCTGGCAAAAGCTATTTCTGCTCTTCAGTTGAACTTAGTTGTAGCCTTCAGTAGGAGCACTAAGGACCCCTCTTTGCACAGCCAGCAGTCACACGATATGTAGAATGCAACAAAATTAAATAAACCATACTCAGGCTTGTCCACCACTTATTTTATTTCCTGTTGATAATTATGTTAAAATATCACTAATTTAGAGTAAATCCTCCAGACAATACAAATACTTCTGAACCTGAGGTTGTTGCTGTTTTTTAACTTGGGTTGGTGTTTTTGAGGGGGAGATAGAGGAGGTGGAGGATGTTGTGGTTTCTTTGGGCTTTTTTTTTTTTCCTTTTTTTTTTAAACAAAACCCAACTGTTAGCCATTTCCACATACAGGGGGGAAAATACGTCTGTATTGTGGAAAACAGAATCTGTTTATGTAATTAAGTCTGTTTCATAATACTTACACACAACTGGGCTGAATTACGGTTCTGAATTAAGGTGGAAGAGTTGCATAACTAACCCCACTAGTATTTTCTAATTTTTTTTCTTTTTTTTTTTTTTTTAATTGTGCAACTTTGCAACCTCAGCATCTTTTTAAAATACTTATTTTTGGATAAGTAATCTGAAATATAAATATACATTTTTGTAATTTTTATAACGCATAGCCTTAACACCTCTAGAAGCTGGACATCTGTCACCACCTTATTGCAATACTGCAAGTATCAAAGTAAATGTCATGATTTACTGCAAAGAAAGTTCCCTGCTGTGCAACAGTAAGCATGCACATGCAAACTACATCAAAGGTGAAAAAACTCTAGCTTTGAAGTCAGAAATAATAGCAGCTTACAAAAAGCAAGTTTTTAATTCACCATTTAAAGCTTTGGGGATAAAGTCAAGTCATATAGAACAAAAGGCCACTGAATAGAATATCTTTGCTTTGTTATATTAATATGAAACATAACATCTCCCTTCTTTAGCAGAACTCAATAGAAACTAGGCACAGAATACAGAAGACACTCTGAAAAGTTAAAGTTCTGTTAGTGAGATTTATATGACTGAAGCAAGTATCGGTTTCAGGAGTCACCTGAACATTCTTTGCACAGGGAGAGGGGGGAAAGATTCTTCTAGGGTCTAACTGATCTCTTTCTTCTTAAACTCCTCCCTATATAATTTCTCTCCACGGAACAGAGCAAGGCTAAGGTCAATAGTTTATATATGTAGCCCTTATAGATATCAACAGTCACGAAGGTAGCATCCTACTCTAGTTTAGTCAAGTACAGGTGCAGGGTTTGGATGTCTTTGACTATTTTGACTTTAATTTCTGTTTCAGTTCATTACCTGTATAACAGACATTACTTTACATTACTTCTGTTGTAAAGATAAGTGAAGAACTGCAAAACTTGCAATAATCGCTTTGCATTGGCAGAATCACAGAAAAGCCCAGCAACAATTTGTAACTCACATTCCATGTGGAATATAGAACAGTGTGTAGCAAATAGGTCAGACAGAGTTAAAGACTTTGCCTATCCTGTGTTTCAAATGAACAAAGGCTCTATAGGAAATAACATACGCAACAATGTAAATAAAACCCATATCAGAGTGACTATATGAAGAGGAGTCTAATTATGGTCACAAGCCTTCATTTGGGCACATTTTAACTTTGACCAGTTTTCTCAGAAAGGGGGGTTCAGTTTGCAAGAAAAAAAAACTTTACCAAAGAATTTTTAAATGGTTTTATTTATTTAGCAGGAGTGGATCAGGTTAGGAGTTTTCATCTATTGGCTACCAGATGAAACTAACTTCAGAAATCTGAAGGTCTAAAGACAAAGTCAGAGCTACTCACTTTAGGCTCTCTTTCTAAAACAAGAGCCAGAAACAGTAATCTCTAGAGAGGGAATTAATCAGAAATGGCTTGAAAGACTACTTAGTATTAGTCATTGAAGCTTACTTACCTGGCTTGCCTGAAACCTTGTGGTACCTGATTCTCTCCACTGATTATCAGTGGCAGTTTGGGCTGACAACTTCAGTGTTAAGTATTAACTTTTGTATGCTTAAATTACAGTGCATTAATCCAATCCTAAATTTCTACACGCAGATATGGTACATTCAGTTGTATGTATATAACAGTTATGCTAGTGGACTTAAATGATATTGAAACTGGTAGATCTACCCCTTTATTTAAGAAAGCTGCAGCAGCTAAATCTTTTAAGAAACAGCCAATACCTCAAAAGGCACATGAAACTGCCACCTAAAATACCATGTAAGATCACTCTATTATCTTTGTAGAAAAGAGATGGTTACCAGTGCATGGTTTTTGCACAAGTGAATCAATAAGAGTGAGAATGTAAGGCCTATCACCCAAAAAATTCAAGGCAAGCAAAACAGAGGACAACTGAATGGATAGAAGTGAACAGCAGGAACATTAGGTCTTTCTTTTACTAGGCTGTTTCCAGCTTGTGAGGTGTTAGTTTATAAGGAGTTATTACTGCTAAAGCCCATAGAGTACAAATTCTGTTTCACAGCTAATGCATCTTAACCCATTTCCAATAGTCCTCTCCTCTGGAGTGGTATTTCAGTGTTCTTTTGCTTAACAGAGTTGCAAATTTGGAAGTGTTCAGCCTAGAAGGATCTGCTGGTTTATACTTTCTTTTTTTTTGGTGCATGGTTGGTTTGTTGGGGTTGGGGTTTTTTTTTGTCATTTTGTTGCTTTGTTGTTGTTGTTAAACAAGCAAAATATTTAAGAGAAACAGCATAACTATTCTGTAGCCAAGCAACACAGTATCAAGCAGAACACAAACAAAATAAAATTAAAAAAAAAAAAAATCAAAACCAAAACACCACTACAGTATTGTGCATTTGTTTCATACTATTTAATATTCGCACATCAGTCACAGCTTGGGCTTTCTGTACCCAAAAGGCATAGCAGTCAGCATGCAGGCACCAAAACTCAGTGCTGTTAAAGTGGTGCCAATGCAACCATTCCTTTCATTGTATGAGATAAATGCAAACTAGTATTTTCAGTCTGAACACAGAGTAAAGGCAGGTTAATAAATTCATACGTTTAAAAGAGTCATATGCTTCTGTAATTAGAAAATATCAACAAAATCTAAACAAACAACAAAAAAAAATACTGCAAAGCTTTAACTCCTACATTTACTTTGTGGTTTTAGCAAATAGTCTGGTGAAAAAAAAAAAGTTAACTGAAGAAAACATTTTGCAGCTTTACTGGAATAATTTTGATCAAACTAATAGCCAAGCTAAATCAGAACTTTGCAAATCCACTTCGTACAACAAACAGATAATTACTTAGAGCCACTACAAGATTGGGCTAAAGGGGCAGCCACATCAGTAAGCACACATAAGAAAAAAAAACACAACCATAGGAAGTAGTACTTATTCAGTACAGGTCAACGATTAGCCCCTTCTCTGTAACTCAGGAATTTCAAGTTCACTTTAATCTAGTGTAATTGAGCTAACCAGCTCTTACATTAAAAAGTAATCATTAAGTTAAATTTCTTGCAGACATTCTGTACCTAAAACAAACATGCAGTATGCCTCTGGCAAAGAAGGATACTAATTATAGGATTGACTCACAAGATGAAAGGTTGCACAAGTTACTACTAGAAACGAAAGTATGGTAGACTGGTTTGAAAAAAAAAAAGTTAAAATTCTCATACTCAGCAGTTAAGATGAGAATTTCACTTTCTAACTGTACCTAATAGTGTCAAGAAACAAAACTAAATATGCTTGTAAACTGCTTGTTCATATTTTAGATGAGCAAACTAGAAGTGAGTACTGCAATTATAAACTTCATCATGCTATATAACTAAGGAGTTTTTTAACCTAATGATGCAAGGTCTTCACAATTGATTTTATGTTTTCATGTAGAAAAATGTCAAGCATTTTGGTCACTTCCAGCTTTCTTATATAAAATACAGTATTAAAATGGATATTTAAGGATTTATTGCATAGTCAGGCATTGTGTTAAGAGTGAAGTTAGTGATTCAAAAATTCATTCCCTGACTTAAAGGAAATGTAAAAGAAATATATCACTGAGGCTCCAGACATCTGTGAGGAAGGATATACAAGTTCAAAAGCAGTTTTATATTTCAAACTGAAGCTTTCACTGGGATTAGCAGATAGGGTTGCCAGCTGTGGGTTAGAACAAAGATACAAATTCTGCCCTGCATGTTATTGTGTACTGATTAGATAAAACCTTCTGAATGCCAGATGGGCACCACTTACATAAACTATTAATAGTTGTATGAACTTGTGATGTGAATTCATGAAATAAATGAAATTTGATCCAATGCACTTTAAAACCTCAAACTGAAAAGGCCACCTTAATTTCAAGCCATAATTTTTTCATCACACTGTAGAAAGCAATAAGGAAAATATTTTCAAAGAGATTTACATTAGAATATTGAGTTCTCTCTGAAATACATCAGAGCATGCTCTAGTAGATAATTAGTGCAATTCTGATGCTGCAACCAGAAAGCCAGCGTCTCTCAGTGCAATTCAGCTTTGTCAATATATCACCTCAACTTCACAACACCTACTTAAACTTTGAGATTGTGATCATATACATTTATTAGTTTTCAGACATTATAAACCAATATTCCCATTCCTAATTTATTCTATGATTTCCATTTGTACAATGGAAGCCATTTACATCTACTCTGAAAAAGCAACTGCTAAGTAGGAACTGCTTATAGTAATCTTCTAGATTTTATGTTAGAGAAGATGATTTTTGAAAAAGGTTCAAACTTACAGGGCTCAAATTTTCCTGTTCTCCTGCCAATCACAATAACTGAACACTTTCAAGAGGTCTAGAAATGACCATTATTTTCCTTTCTTTAGTTTTTTTTTTGTTGAAGAATGTGTGGTAGGAGCTCATGCTACAACCTTCTCAGTAAGTACACTACTAGATCACTGGTTTTGCAAAATCAGAAAGTTCCTTGTCTGAGATCTTTGTTACTCTGTCCATGCTGACAAAAATTAGTCATTAGGGTTAAAAGGATTTAAAAGAGATGCTACATTATAGAATATACTGCATTCACTTTGAAAACAAAACTGAAGACGATACAATTCTAATCTTAGCATGTATCTCAAGAAGTGTAATCTTTACAACGTTATTAGTTCTGTAATAACATTTCAATTTACAATTCTGAACTGATTTTTAGCAGCCAGAGCACCTACGGGCCACTGGCAGCATTTAATATCTCCCAAATACATAATAGTTAAAAACAATCAAAGACAAATTCTCTGTTCTCAGAAACCTTGCCTTCAGTGGCAAGGAAGGAAAAGTGGGTTTAGCCCCAAAAGAATGCTAAACTACCAGGAAGGAAAATTCTTTCACCGTTCCAAAGACCTGTATGATGCAGGCACGCTCAATAATATCCAAACACTCTGATAGGTGTGTAGTCAACAAACCTAGTTCAGTTCAATCCAGGTAAATCTAGAAGTTAAATGACAGGGATGAAGAATGACATGATTCCATGAAGATGATCAGAAGCTGGAGCAGGCTACAAGAGTTGGCACTCTTCAGCCTGGAGAAGAGAAGGCTTCGAGGAGACCTTAGAGTAGCCTTCCAGTATCTGAAGGGGGCCTACAGGAAGGCTGGGGAGGGACTATTCACAAAGTCTTGTAATGACAAGACAAAGGGCAATGGGTTTAAACTGGCAGAGGGAAGATTTAGACTGGATGTTAGGAGGAAGTTCTTTACAGTGAGGGTGGTGAGGCACTGGCAAGGGTTGCGCAGGGAGGTTGTGGCTGCTCCCTCCCTGGGGGGGTTCAAGGCCAGGTTGGACAAGGCCTTGAGTAAGCTGTACTAGCATGAGGTGTCCCTGCCTATGGCAGGGGGTTGGAACTAGATGATCCTTGAGGTCCCTTCCAACCTTACTATTCTATGATTCTATGATTTCCTTCCACAGAAGTCAAGGAACGGCCGCCTGGACCCATGATCAGTGGAACACTCCTGAAGACCATAGTCTATAAATGGTTGCAGGTCCCTTGGGCTTTTAAGCATTTGCACAGGTAGCTGTCAATGAGGACAGTTGGTGATGCAATTTTAGAGTCATGATCTGGAGCCCATTTGGATATACTTCTAAATAACTGAAAGGCTAATGCTGTTTATACTAAGTATATTTCTAAAGCATTCACTACTAGCCTAATTCTTTCAGCTTATAGCTTCAACTAGGTAACTTGAAACTTAGTCAGCAAACTTTCACTGTACAAAGATGTTTAAGTTAGATTCGAGGTAGCAAAATAATTATCCTGCTTACTGTCATTACAAGAGTTTCAATTAGGATCAGGAAATTCCAAGCACTCAGAACTGCTGAAGTAGTTCAGTTACTATCCTTCTCCTACAGACTCAGTAGATAAATCTTTCTTAACAGAGGACATGCTACACTGAGTCTTGTTTTAAAGAAATTATTAGTAAGTGAATCTATTAGAACAGCTCTCACACCTACAGTTTGCAGTACTAAGCTGTATTACATATGAGAGGAAATCTTTCTGATAAAACAAAACTTCCTCATGAAATAACTACATGGGACAAACTATTTAAGGATAGTGCAAGAAAGCAGACAAAAGTCTGCCAGTATAGGCCGACTGCAAACCCTGGGAGCTTTTGCTTCCAAATTTTCTTTCCTTGATATAGTGTCTGGATAAACAGAAATTCTGTTGGGTTTGGAAGTAGCATCTCCTTGCAATATCATTTGAACATGTTAAATTTTCTTCTGTGAAAAATTAATTTGTTCCTTTTCCCTGCATTGTGTTTTGGTTCACTTTTTTTTTTTTTTTTTTTTATTTTCAGAGCAGGAGGTACAGTGGTGGATAGAAATGAGAGAAACACTTCTGACCAGGTCTGTCTAGTAAATATAATACATAGTGATAACAACCTACATAATGAAGCATTTCTACAACACAGGCACAGAAATGTGAGGTACAGACAACAGAAGCTACTGAAAGTAAGCTGGGAATGTGTATGTTAAAAAAAGACTATACCCTGAGCTAGCAAGGTGAAAGCTCTGGCATGTGATTAAACTAGGCAATGAATATGAATAATAATTCTGAGACATTACAACTAATTGTAGTGGTAACATCTATATTATTAAAAGAAGGAAAACTCTGCTTGCAATCTTTTGTTTTAATAGGGGATCCCAACATGTAAAGCAAATTCAGAACAGGAAGAAAAGCAGCTGGTTAACTTTAGGCCATACATGAATCTTTTCTCAAAGACACTTCTGGCATCAGAAGCATCACAATTATCAAGGACACAGACTTGAAAACACTTAGGTTTTCTAAGTTAAGTCTCTTTGATCTGTGAGGAGTAAAAGAAATAAAACTATAACAAAACATTTTATAAGACATGAATAGCAATTCTCATCTCTCTGAAAAACCCAGTCTGTTTCAGACTTTCTGAAGTTAACTTACTCTATCAAGTCACACACGGAAAACACCAGACTGACTTTCCACAGTTCCACAAAAGGCTACATTCTAGTTACGAGATAATGGAATGCTGATGTCTCTGTAATAAAACAGTACTGATATTTGTAAGTCAGCTATGCTATTAGCTGTACCTAAATTAGCTATCACTCCTTAGGACTTTTGTGAAATGTTTATAAAATATTCCAGGCTCCTTTCTATTACAGTGTCTCACAAAAAGGATTATTATGAGAGATGCTGTAAGGTAGCCCCAAATCAGGAAAAAATAATTGAAATAAGATGGACATACATGTTGGAATAGAACCAAACAATTAAGATTGGTTTCACTGGTTACACACTTTCAGCTGTCAGTTGCCTCATATGCATTTAAGGAGCCTACCTTCAAAGGTTGCTTTGCATTAGTAGTATTTTGTATAAAGCAACTAAAGACAAATTACGGAAAAACTTAATAGCTGGAAGAACATTGTGGAGTCTGAGAGCTTTTAAAATACAAAATTCTGTTAACAAAAAGAAGCGATGTAAGTAAATTAAAATTCCACTACGTAAAAAGAACAACTAACACAAAATGGAATGTGTTCTAAAAATAAATCTCAAATTAAAATGCTGTGGTTAATGAAACAATGTAAAAAATTCCAGCAAAGCTGAAGCAGTGAGAATTCTTCTCCTTTTAACACTACCAGGAGTATTTTACAGAATACATATGCAGCTAGAAAGCCTCCAGCCACCTCCTTACTTTTAATCATGTGTTTTGTCACCCTACAATATTTCTCTGCAGACTCTAATTTCTACTTTTTTTAATCTTTCTTCTGAAGTACAGTCCTTGCATACCCCAAACACCCATTATACTCACATGAAAGTTTACCAAATCACAGATCTTAATCTTGCAAATGTAAATAAGTAGCAGTAAGATTTAATATAAATCTATACTATCTAATTTAAACACCAGGAAGAAGGAAATACCATCAAATTTTATCCTGTAAATAGCACATTTCATTAGTGAAACTGCATACCTCGTAGATTTAAAGAGTGAGATTAAGTTGCAGTTTAGGACACACATTTAATTCTCAAAACCAATTCTAGAAATATATGGAAGCAAACTAATAAATCTACAGTAGAAAACTCTAAAGAGAGCTTTGTGATCAGTCCTAGTGCAGGTAGCCAAAGTGTCGTATAAGTTCCTTAAAGACACAAAATTTAAACCAGAGATGATGTGGACACCTCACAATAAAATGTGATGTTTTCACCATGATCTACTGTATGTATTTTGTCTCAACAAGCTGCAGTCTTTACATCTTCCTCATCCTAGTAACAGCTGCTTCTTTTCTGGTTCAAGACATTCTTTACCAGTCTGAAACCACTCTCACCAAAATCAATATTTCAAAACATGGTTCCTGGTAAAAAAAAAAAGCAGCAATTTTAGACCTGAGTACGGATTCATTTCAAATGCACATTATAATCAAACTGTAAGTATTTCCAGTGCTATGACTTAATTCAACAATACATTTCTGCTTCATTGAAGCAAAGAATGTGTTTATTTCCTGGAACATGTAGTGGCTAGTTTCCCAAGCTCCATACAGGATTGTATCCTGCCCTCCCATCCAGTCCTCCCCCTGCAGCTTCCCATGCTTCTTGCTTTATGTCATGAAGACAAGCAGAATGAGTTTGGCTGGACATACTGTGCTATTATTATCATAAAAATAACACCAAAACCCAGAAATATCAGTACAGACCAAAAAAAAAAAACCAAAAAGCAAATACAAGGTTGTTCCTTTGGTAGTGACTTGGCTGTAAAATACTCTTGGCATCTAGGAGTTCATTTCCTCTCTTTCTTGACTCTCACAATTTATTCGAATTTAGATGTTTGTACAGCCAAACTGCAGACTGGATTTGTACATATCAGAGGAACATCACTGGTTGTAGACTGGTTTAGAAAGCAATAGTAATATGGAAGTGCTAGGAGCTACTTTCTAATATAGCTTAAAAAAGTTCAATGCCACAGGTTATTCTGTTTAGAATCATAGAATCAGCCAGGTTGGAAGAGACCTCCAAGATTATCCAGTCCAACCTATCACCCAGCCCTACCCAATCAACTCGATCATGGCACTAAGTGCCTCATCCAGTCTTCTCTTGAACACCTCCAGGGATGGTGACTCCACCACCTCCTTGGGCAGCCCAACTTAGCAGAAAGCCTGTGCAAAGGCTAAAAGATTCTAGTGACTCTGATTTATTCTGTATTTTGAATTGAACCAACACTAGTAGGAAAAGCTGACATATTGAAACTGCTAAAATAAATCTACAGCATTGATTTTAATCTGCCATCTTCTGACAAGAAGAAGATAAGGAGAATGGTTCTTAATGCTTTTTGGTGGTGGTGGGTTTTTGTTAGGTTTTTTTTTTTTTTTGGCAGGGGGGGGGGGTTTTGTTGGTTTTTTTTAATTTGCCAAGACACTTTAGCTGAAAACATTGCTTGCTCAAAGAAAGCAATAGTATCTTCAGAAAATCTAATTCTTACCTCCAGCCTTTCCCACATCTCTCTTTCACATGTGCCATCATCACCACTACAAGTGGTCTGGGACTAACAAAGTCATTAAATTTAAAAATAACCTGAAGAAAGGAGTTAGTTTAAATTTTTTTTTTTTAAAGATACATATATCATAGACATATTTCCAGTCTGACCTGCTGCAGTTTCATTAACAGTTTAAGCATAACCACCAGGGCAGCACAACAGTGGGCTGAGCAGGCAGGAGAGTGAACTCTACAGCATAAATTAGCGCTGAGAAAAATGACTCATTGAAACATATCTGCATGATTGCTTCTCTGCTGAACATGCCAGTTTGGGACACTCTATGCTACCCTATATACAGAAATCATATCTTTGATTGGTTGGATTTCCCAGTTCAAAGGACTTCTTTTCTGTCATTCAGCTCTTAGGTGAGAAAAGTGAACATTTTAAAGATATACTTTAATTTCAAACCTAATGTCTGGATGTTGACCCTATATATAAGATTAATATTTACAGTTTATTTACTTGAACTAAGCAAATTAAAATGTAACTATATCATTGTGTATTTAATTTTCTGACATCCTGAAAACACACATAAGTTATTGTGTCCCTTTTAAAGTTTACACAAAGGTGATAGTAATTCCCCTGGCCTCCAATACTCTCTTTACTTGTTCATTATAGAATCCTTTCAACTTTGCCTCTAGCACTTCACAAACTCACTTTTTCATGAGTAAATATTTAAACCAGATCTGTTTTAAAACGTCTACAGAAAGAAAGAAGATAAAAGCAAGTATTTAGATTTATAGCTAACCAGGTAATAATCAACTGCTACTAGTGCTGAAAGAACTTCATCCATGTCTTAGCTTTAACACGAACCTTTAATCCAGGTAGGGGGGCTGTGTGCCTTTGTGCCCTTTTGGTAGTCCTCTTAAGCAAACAAAAGATTGCCACACACCTCACAAAACAATTAATTCATTGAAACAGGACATTTAATTTTTTTCCCTTTTCATCTGTAATATGTTAGCTGCACTAATATTTGACTTTCTGTTCCACAGTGGAAAGAAAAAAGGGTAAGGAAGGCAGGGAACCAGAACTTAGTCCTCTCTTCACTGAGAGCTTTCCTAATGGTTTGTCTACATTTAACTTCAAGTAACGCAGTCTTAAACTTCTTAATTATAAAAACATATTCATTATTGAAATAAGCAGTAATAAAAAGCATTATTGAAATAAGCAGTAATAAAAAGCATTATTGAAATAAGCAGTAATAAAAAGCATTATTGAAATAAGCAGTAATAAAAAACATTATTGAAATAAGCAGTAATAAAAAACATTATTGAGATAAGCTTTCACCATTATTTATACTTCCTTGTAACATCATGGTTTTGACTGAAGTCTTAAAACTATGATGTTTCCACCTACTTAATGATGTTAAGTAAAACTTAAACAGATTTCAGTCTATTTACTTACTATTGTAGGAATGACTTCCTAGGCTGCTCTGAGGCAGGCATGTATATCCTTCTAAACTGAGACAGCTTACGCTACAGACCTGAAGAATCAATATACGAATTTGAACAAAAGCCTTCTGCAAACCACACTGACATAAGGTAATCGTGCTTCATGGTAGGATTTTAAGATTTGCATTAGCATGTAAATAAAGAACATTTTTAATGATTTCAAACATTTTAGTATTGCTTCTGTAAAAGGTGTAAATGCTTGCCCGTTCTCAGAATTTCACAACAGAAATATGAAAAACAAGCAATTGTTACACTTCTGTTTTTTAGTCAAAGGCTTTGTCACAGTCATGAGATTAGGGAACAAAAAAAAGTCTCTAATCTGGATTTACCATTGTGCCAGAGAAAATGCTCTTTTCCATGAGGAACTACTGCCCACTTAAAATTAGTAGTAGCTTCTTAACAGCTTAATTTAGCATCTAAACTTAGCCTCATTTACCAAAGCCAAGTTACGGTAAACCAAACAATTCTGAGTTGTTTTAGAAGAATTAGTAATCATTCTTTCACCATCTTTTAAAGATCAAGATCTGTGATTTCAGAAAAGATAGGAATACATGAGTCAGTAGCTACAGTCAAAGTGGAAAGATAGAGGATGCAATCTCTTCTTCCCTGTCTTTCACTGTGTCAGAGAGCAGAAATCATGCTTGAACAGCAGGCTTTCTTAGAAGGGAACAAAAAAGAAAAGATGGAAAAATGCATAAAATTAAGTAACAAATCACAGCATAATAGTGTTGCACTTTGGATTTCACTGACTTCTTTTGAAGGAGACAGTACTTTATTAAATAGAGTTGATCGATTTAAGGAGTGGTATATATGAAATTGCCTGACTTCAAACTCTGTCTAGAAATACTTTCTGCAACTTGGAGGTATATAATGAAACTCTCTCAAACCATAAGAGAAATGCAGAGGAACCCAGGTTTACAAAAGCATTTGCTGTTGATGATACTTTCTGATAATCTGGATTTATAAATTTATTTCCCAAAGGACATTAAAACTAGGATGGAATTAAAATAAGAAAGTCTGGCTCATTTTAAAAATTGCTATAAGCAATGCATGACATTCCAAATAATCCTTATTTCGTTATAATTACTAAAATATAACATCTTTTTTTTTTAAAAAGCCTTAATGCAGAATAGCATATTTGCTGTAATTTTGTTTAGCACAATTAAAAAAAAATGAAGTTTAAGAGACAGCATGTCCTTATTAAAGTAGCATGATGCATTTCAGAAACTTGACATCTCATTCTTTCTATAAACATGTGTTTCTGTTTGGAGTAGGGGAAAAAAGCTCTCCCAACATAACTTTGCAGTTACCGCAACAAACCCAAGGTTTTCCTCCAGATCACGTTGAATCAGTTCTGTTTCTCATATTATAAAAGTAGACAGCAGTAAATGCAAGAATAATGCACTCCCTTATTGAATTAAAAATTTTATAGGGTGTGGACCATGAATAGTCTTGGAAGTAGTGAAAAGGCTTCTGTAGCGGAATAAAGATATTCTCTCTTTTTACAGAGATTCTTTCCTTTCATTGGCCAAAAACAAACAGAGAAACTCATTATCCACTTCCTTCTTATTGTATATAGTACTATAAAGACATTTATCTATACTGTTCTCTCTTGCTGTAACCACAGTCATAAAAGTTATTTTTAAATGCATCAACAAATTACCACTCTTGGGTGTCAGGCAGGAATTCATATTGAGGCCTACTCAATGGTAGGGTAGTTAGAGGGTGTAGGAGGGCTACCTTTCTTCTGGCATTAACACAAACAGAAATTAAAATTAATATGACAATATCAAAAGTGGACTCAAGGCTCCCTTATCACATGGTATGACAGGAACATTTATCCTCAAGTGACTGGTCAGACGAAAGAACTTTGCAGTGATAGTGCTGGACCTGCTGAACTGTATTAACAAAACCATTTACTAACTAGAAAATAAAGACTTTAAAAGAATTCTTCATAATTGTAATTTTTTGCCAAGCTTTCAAGTTAAAACAGAGGACATTCAAAAAAAAAAAAAAAAAAAAAAGGTGAATCTCTCTTCAACAGAAAAAGCACTTACAGTGAGGTTCATAGGGAGGAGGAGGATCACCACAAGGGACACACTCCATGTCTTGAAAGCCTCCAAGCTTAGTCTTCCTATAAAATCTAGAACACAAATGAATGAAAAAAACCCAGTTAATCAAAAGCAGTTATTTTTCCTCACAACATTAACTAGGTGTTTTAACAAAATCCTCTGTAACTGCAAACATTCTGTGCCCCAATGCAAACTATCAGGAAGAAGAAGAAAATAAAAGTAAACGAAAGTACATTAAATATTAGTAATAGAGCTCTAGATCTAAAGTAAATTAATGGAAAAGTTCTAGATCTGTTTGTCCAAATGCAGTCACTGTAATTTTATATTCACATAAGAAATACATAATTCTGGAGATCTCTGGCAGAAATCAATATCTTGTTTTCCATTTACATTATGCAGGCTTACATGTTTGAAAGATACAAAAGTGAACTGACAGATCTATACAATCCTCCTGAAAGAAACAAGATATTAGAAGGTAATTATCACCACTAAAAAGATAATGGCTCAGACATCTGCTTTCTAGTTAAAATCCCTAAGATATCCTCTAGATCAGAGAAGGAAAAAAAGGAGAGCAAACTAAACAGAACAAAAGCTGTTAACATGCTGTGTGACAAAATCTTTGGAAAAATATGATCATTCTGATTTTTTTGTAGAACTGTTTTAANTGAACAACCCCAACTCTTGTAGGCTGTCCTCATACGTGAGGTGTTTGAACCTTCTAATCATCTTTGTGGCCCTTCAATCTTACCCAAGGAAACAAGATTGTTCAAGAAATTTACTATTGAGTTTGAAAAGCTTACTGCCTACAGTGACAGGCAGAAGCCTACACTCCTAAACCAGGGAACAAGAGCCGTACCAAATGACAAAGTGGAACTTTAGAGTGTTACAATTCAATTTTATGCAAGTATGACATCCTCTAAAGAACCTATCTACAACAGCTCACTAATCAAGAGATCTTGTCTGCCATTCAGTCACCAGTACTAAGCCAAAAATCAGTAGGTGTGGTTTGCTCAAGATGAGTGCATGAACTCGGGTGTTTTCTGTAATGCTAGTGGCACCAAGAATAAAACACACTAAAATGTACTGATGTTCAGTTATGAACACTGCAAAAGCCATTACACAATGAAAGTCTATCAGCCAAAGCAAGCAGCTTTCCACCTGCTCAAGAAACCCATTCTAACAATGTGAACAGAAACAGATTCATAGACTGAAGACGTAGTGTATTAAATGTGCTAACATTTGGTTTTAGTTGACATGCTCACTGTAGTGTTTTGAAGCTGAACAATAGGGAGTGGTATGCTGGAAACCCATTCAAAACAAATGTGATTGCTGAGAGACAAAACATTAGCTAAACCATGGGTTTGTCTAGCTAATATCCTCCACTCACTTAGGTAGCATCTAAACTGATGGGCAGGTACAAGTAGTGGTGTGTTCTACAGTTCTGTTTCTCAAACCATCCAGATATGATGATCTGTGACTCCCCTACTAATGACTTTTTGTTCTGATGTTTCCAACTTTCCTGTCATGAAATGCAGGTTGTGGTAACAGCTCTCATTTTAACACATATTCAACAAATGTATCAAGAGTACATTCTAGATCAGAATACTAAGATTCCCAAGCTCTCCAATTTCGATTTACTCTTAATTCATGTTTTATTCTGGCTTGGTTTTTTGTTTGTTTCTCAGCTTTCAAAGTTTAGCTTATATTAACACTGCCCTACCATACATACATATTACTATGCAGTAAAAGCATGAATCAATCCATCATGTGGTTGCACGTAGTATCAAAAGTGGCTGCAAGTAACATCTAATGCCTGGGGCTGTACCTGTATAACTTACACTAACATTAGTTACTAAGGCTTTACTAAGTGCTTTTAAATGAAGAAATCACACTTCTGACTTAAAAACAACTGTAGGAGCTTCAACAGTCTTTATGTATTCAATAGCTGGTATTTTAAAAGTGGTATATAAAAATAAATACACTAAAATGACTGAGAAATACATAGGAAACAAACATGAACTTTTAAACATCTGTGTAATATATACCCTGAAAATACAAAGGCTGTTACACCTGCAAATCAGTTCTCATAACCAGCTCTTACCAATTAAAACTACCAAATCCATAATTCAAAACAGCACCAGGAATGTCTTTTAATAACTCCACAGCAGGTATTCAGAATAGTAGAACCTGGCTACAACACAAAGAATAGCATTTTGGAGATCTTAGCACTTGATACTACACAGAATATTATCAACAGAGAACTGGGATGACTGGACAGCAAACTAAGGTCTTGATTTCTAACAGCAGTTACAGTGAGTCTCCACACCATTATAATTTGCTCCAAAATTATTTGCTTCTCAGACAGGAACATGCTCTATGATTTTACCAATATGATGAAAAAAATTCAAGAGCATAAATGACCACCACTACTTCTGGCATAAAAATATGTTTATCAGAATTGCTAGACATTGACCTAAGGAAGGGAAAAAAGCAAGCAAATAACATGATCAGTCTTCAAGAAGGTAAATGTGTGTTTTCAAATGTTTAATCCTTTATAACAATGAAATAAGTCAGCAGTAACACTCAATATTTTTGAAGTATTTAACTCAGACACCACATTGACAATACTCTCATAAATCAGGTAGGTAATGATCAAACCATGAGATAACTGAGACTGCAATTCTGAAATTATGTGCTCAGGTTATAAACCACTGGCTAGGCCAAGATTAGAATGTTGGACCTTCATATATACACAAAAGATACAAACATTCACCTGGAAAACATGAACAAGCAAACACCAATGCAAATTAGTTTTGAATTTGTTCAAGTTGACATCTTCAGAAAAGGACTTACCCTGGTAAACAGTCTCCACACAGTGCATTGCTGGTGGCAGAACAGTTGGCCTTCTGAAATCGGTTAACTAATGCACAATCCAGGCAAGGCTTGCACTTCTGAAAGCCCCAGTCTTCCTTGAATCTGTTTGGCCTGCATGTCATGCACTGTGCATCCTCCCCATATCCAAAGCCGCATTCCTGTAGGGATTAACAAGCAGTAGCAAGCTATTCAGCCATTGAAACCGTGAACAAGAAGAGAATGCTGGGATAAAATGAAGACCTAGTGTAATTATTGCTGAGAGTAGGTCTTTCTAGAGACAAAAGCCATCCTTTCAGCAAGTTCAAATGTGTCTTCCACTGCTAATAATCTCCCTTACTTGTATAACTAATACTTAGTCATCCACTTTATTCATGAAACCACTGTGTATTTGAATGATAAAGGGCTTCAAGGACTCCCACAGTTTCATTATTACTAGCTTATGGCAGAATTATTGAGCTGTCTGTTTTTTAATTAGGTCAGTCATGTGAAAGTGCAGAAACTGGGACAAGTGAAGTATAAAGGCACTTACTCAGTTACAAAAACAGCAAAGAAGCACTTTGATACTAAGGTTCATAGCTAAAGTGAACAAAGTTAATTGCCAAAGAGAGTGAACTGATCTTCAAAGGCTTAGAATTTCTGTTACCAAATAAAACAGAGCTGGTTAATGACCATCATCTAGGCATGAAACATTGCTTAGCCACTAAGAATTTCAGAAACTCAATCCGCTCCACTTCTAACAGTTCTAAAAGTGTTGGAAAAGTTTAACAGCTCTGCAGAACACAGGGAACTATGATATTTTACTATACAAGGAATATGGTCGGTGGTTATTTACCCCTAATTTAGCTGTTTGAAGAAATTATTTCCATTCATTTGTAAAAAAGGCATCTAATACACCTGACAGGTTACAAAGAGAAATGCTTCACTCAACAACATGTAATAGTTTGGGGACTAAATTCCACAAAACTGGTTATCAAGAACTGAATCTATTTATGTTGCTATTTCTTACAGTTAAAGTTACTAGGAGTTGTTATTCCTTTGTCTGAATATTCTAATAAGCTTTCTGCCACACTTTTTAGTTAGATTTGATGTATTAGCGGTACACTACAAAACACAAGAAGAATACAATAAATTGCTGGAAAAGACTTCCTGGGAAGAGAGTAGGTGGGAAAAGCACAGTGTGGGCACCTGCTTCTTCAGTATGTGGCCTCAGTGGAAGATCAGGGCATCTTCCAAGCGGGAAAACTAGGAAACCTTTAACTGAGGCAACCTAAGTAAGGGTTTCCACCAATTACTCCCACTAAACATATATATTTGATGCATTTAAATAACTTTTTCCAGTCACCCACCTCAGCAAATCTGCTACAGTTAAGAAAAGGCTTTCTCAATGCAAAACCTTGGAGAATATCTTTGTGATATGAGAATATCTTTGTGATATGAGAATATCTTTGTGATATGAGAATATCTTTGTGATATGAGAATATCTTTGTGATATGAGAATATCTTTGTGATGGGATTGTCCAATATGGATTTTATAGTGCCTGTAACTTGCAGTTAAAGTAACAACATTTTCCTGGACATTCTAAGAATTTTTGGGTTTTTTTATCTTTACTGACCTCTCAAGAAGAGCAAGTACTTAAGTACACAGAAAATTAAAAATTCTAAGAAAGCAACACTTTCTTAGTGTTCTGTGTCTCCTAATGCAGATATTTTACAATATATTTTAAATGTTTTTTTAGGTATGATGTTGTTAGTTGGTCATGTTTTAGCTGAAATGTAGTTTCCTGCTATTGACTATTTATTCAGATGAAGGAGCAGTCAGGCGAATCATTACACTTAGTAGTAACTGAACAACAACAAAAAAAGCATATTACAGTTTCATACACACACACACTCTTCCTTTGAGATCCCTACCCTAACAAAGCTGGTAGGCAAAAGGAGATAAATATATTTCCTTTTTAATTTTTTTCTTAAATTTATTTCAGCCATAGAACATTTTGTACCATTTTATTTCAAAACCACCAGTTTCTGCTATGAATCAGTGCCAAAACAAAGGACTTCCTAGCAGTTTTATTTTATGACACTTAGAAGTATCATGTCCAGTTTTACACTCCGTTTATGCAACTGTGATACTGTATACAAAATTACATAATTACCACAGGTAACTAACTGTTAGCAGATTAATTTCTGCTCAAATCTTTTGCTCGTTCTAGGTCTAAATAAACTTTTTCATTTAACGTCATATTCCTTACCACATTCTTTCTAAATATCTACTCTTTATATAAATAATCCAAACAGTAGTGTTAAAGGTTATATTACATAGCTCATTAAGGCCACGTATATTCAGATCTTTTGATAAATCACTTGGAATTGGTAGCTTCAAAGTCCTGGTAAAATTTAAAATGTAAGGCTTAAATTAACTTAGTTATAAATCCTCCTTTCCAGACTACTTTTGAAGTTTCTGAACAAAACCAAGCAAACATCAGGAAATAGAATTAAATGCCTTCAACTCATTGGCCCAAACTACCAAAGCTTGAGCAAATTGCTTCTAGCTCTCAGATCTGTTTTGCTGTAATTGGATGTATGGCCACATTTTAGTGGTTCTTTGTAAGATGGAACTACAGAATCACAGAATTAACTAGGTTGGAGAATCATCAAGTGCAACCTATTACCCAACACCACCTAATTAACTAAACCATGGCACTAAGCACCACATCCAGTCCTTTTTTAAAATGCTTCCAGGGACAGGGACTCCACTACCTCCCTGGGCAGCCCATGCCAATGACCAATCACACTTTTCTGTGAAAATTTTTCTCCTAAATTTTTCTCCTAACATCCAGTCTAAACCTCCCCTGGTGCAGCTTCAGACTGTGTCCTCTTCTTCTGTCACCAGTTGCCTGGGAGAAGAGACCAACACCCAGCTAGCTACAACCTCCTTTCAGGTAGTTGTAGAGAGCAGTAAGGTCTCCCCTGAGCCACCTCTTCTCCAGGCTAAACAACCCCAGCTCCCTCAGCTGCTCCTCACAGGGCTTGTGCTCCAGATCTTCTGCCCAAGGAATTCAGTCTCCAGTCTTTTCCAAGATGGCTTCTGTCCTTGCCAGAAATTCTGTAGCTGTAATCTGTAACAACTACAACTTCATGTATGTGTTTATGTTCACATAAAATTTGAGGTAGCTAGCTGCCTGGTAGGTGCAAATAAATAGTTAGACCTGTAAATCAGGCAGAACTTCAAACATTTCTGTGCTCATAAGTAACCACATTCCCCAAACTGAAAGATAGGATTTGAAATCTTGGACTTTATAATTTAGCAGTCCAGCAAAGACATAAACAATTGACTGTTCATCTTGCATCAGTACATGTGCAAAACTGATGTGGATCAGTTTTCTTGGTGCTCTATTTGCTATGCTATCATTGTACGGCTGATGAGATCTGAATAGCTCCCAATTCCTCTCACCCCTCCCATCCTCCCATTCATAGTTTTGTAAGACAACTTATCTCCTGTGGTAGTTCATTTCATGACTGCAGAGAACTTGCAATCTCAATTTGCTAGCTTTCAAAAGAGCCATTTTGTGCAGCAAAAAAGGATAAAGTAAGTGTGTGTTATATTTATATCTCCTATAGTGTAGCATACTCTGAAATGATACAGAGTGCAAGCCCTTAAAACCAAAATACTGATGCAGAAAACGGCATTAGAAATAACTTTTTTTAAAATCCTCAAAATTCAAGTGCACTTCTACCTCCTGGATACTTGTACAGCTTTCACTATCACAGTGTTGTGACATCTCATTAGCTTTAATGTATGCATCCCCAGCACAACTGTCTAGTGTATTTCACTAAGACAAAGGACATGACTGACCAAGGCCACCTTGGAAGCTGCAGTAAACTAAACTTACAATTTAGTTTCAAGCTAAAAAAATATTACATACATGAAATAATGCAGACACTTCTTAAAGTATTACCTTGGCAGTGTTAACATTTTCTTTAGATATATACTAGCCAAACACTAATTCAGACAAAATGCCCAAATGTATAGCAGATTATAAAGAGTAACTGAGATAAGTGGTATGGTTTTTCCCCCAAAGTTGAATGCAACACAGAAAATAAGTGAACACTAAATTACATATTTTCAATTAGAATAACCTCAAATTTAATTTTAAAAAAATGCTTTCTGGCATTATTAAGATCATAATCTGCAAGTACATTTTAGAATGTTTCTGGCTCCACTGATTATCCACAACTTACATGTCCCTAGACAGTACAGCACAGAGAAGTTCCACTTAGGCTCTGATGCTTGAAGAATATTTGGATATTCTCAAAAAAAAGCCCTCCAGTTGACATTAGGCCATGTAGCATGTTGCAACAGTACACTGGTGCAGCAAAATGAAGTTTTTAGTAATACCTATATGGCCTTCTTAAACGGCACTGAGTTTTGGCTTCCAAAGTACTATAAGGCTGTGGGGATCTGCCTCATCTAAACCCCAATCATCAGCTGTATCTATTCGCAAAAGTCTGAGCAGGACAGGCTGCTACATCATGCTGCAAGCACGTTGGATTTAGCTGCTGTGGCAAAGTGCAAAGTTAGCTTCAGAAAAGTTTCATGCTCATGTAAGATTTGACATGCCTACCTGCAGCAGCTCCAGCCTCCAGGAGACTGACACAGAAACATGTTAGTGTCGCTTGAGCAGAAATACAGCAGGCTTCCTCACAGTGAGCTGGCTTGCTTTGAAGTTAGAGAGTGACTACTAAACATAGTAGCATAGTAACTTCACTGGGACATCTCAGACAGCACTTCACCTTTCATGTTTTGTATGAGGACTGTTACACTTAGGAGCAGCTTCAAACAGTACCTTCCGTTTACTTCACAACTCCTGTTCTGAGCCAAGATGCAGCTCTCCTTTTCTTTCATCAAACACCCAGTGCAAGAAGTGATCTATGATACACAGCCCAGCCTTAGCAACCATCAAGCTTCTTCCATCTCACAGCACCAGTCTCTTGGTGACAGTATTTGTCACCATGTACTTGGTGGCAATACTGGCTTAAGGCACTCTCTTCCTTTCATCTCTGCTTTTTCTTTCTTGTCATAGATTGTCTTCGATGGTACTGACACAGTTGATTATGTGGTTGAGCTGGAAATCTGACCACAGGATTGATCCAGGTCAAAACTGATCTATTTGATAGTACACCCTAAAATCTACTCTATTAGCACAGCTGCACAGGTAGGGCACCATGGAAAAAAATTACTATTGCCACAACTCTCATTTCCATGTTTCTGAGCTAGAACCTCAAATGCTGACATAAACAGCCTGGAATTGTCATTAAAATTCAGACTTGTAATATAAGCTTGATGATGCTGAGATACAGATTGCTTTTTCTTAGGTGTTTTTTTTTAAAAAAAAAAACAAACCACACCAATATATGGAAGCTACAGAGAGTTACAGATTTTTTTCTTTTGTTTTTAAAAAAAGGCATATTATTGTGAAATAACTGGAAAGGGGAATCTCATTTCTGTACTACAATGTTTACATGAAGAGGCAGAAACCCAAACTATCTCAGTTTACTTTTTCTGCATTAATTGTGATTTATATAAATTTAAATTATATGGAAGGTTGGACTGATACAGAAACATATTACTATCAAGATAGGACAAAAAAGGCTCTTACTTTCAAGTCACACTGACTACTCAGGCACTGGCAACTTTAAGTCACTTAAAGAATGAAAGATACTAAACCCTTGCTTAACTACAAGATCCTTTGCTTCCCTCTAAATGAATGTGAACGAAATAGTGAAACGAGCCCCATGAAGCAAACCCTTCTGAACTGACACAATCATTTTAGTCTCCCACCACAGAAGAAAGCACTGTTTAAAAAAATCNCTCCCAAACCCACATCACCAACAAAAAAGAGAAAACACAACCCTAAACAAAAACCCCACACGCTCAAAAGCAAGCAGTGGTTCAAAGGCTTTACAAACATTACAGAGGACATGCTTATGAGAAGGAAAGATTATACAGATAAAAAAAAATAAAAGAAGAGAGGCAAACAAGAGAAACAGCTTTCACTCCCTTCACCATTGCTGCTAAATTATTGATATAATAACCATCGGCTTTCTTACGATGGCAATATGTTAAAAGTACTTTATAGAAAACGTAACCAACGTAAGTGATCAATGGACTTCAGTTCCAAGTTAACACAACATCTGCAGTGCTGATGTTAGAACAGTTTACAGGGAATCAGTTCAGTGTGTACTATTTTTTGAAGTTCAGTGTGTACTATTTTTTCTAATTTTAAGGAAGAAATACTTTAAAAACATGCTTGAAGAAGTGAGCCTCCCTAAATTGCAACAGCAAAAGCTGAAAAGAATAATCTAGAGTTGGACCTAGTTACATGAAATAAGGTTTGGGATTTTGTTGTTGTGGTGGTTTTGTTTGTTTGACGCTATAAAGGTGTCTGCAGTACCTTATCTCTGCTGACAGGAAGTTCAATCCAATAGAGCACTAACTTGCAAATAAAATATTTGTCATAGAATCATGGAACAACCTAAGTTGGAAGCAGCCTTGACAGAATGTCTAGTCCAACCTTTCAAGGGACACAGCGTTGATCTGATCTGATCCAGCACCTTGTTTAGTTGCATTCTAAAATTCTCCAGGGACAGAGGCTCCACCATGTTCCTGGGGAGGTTTTTCCAGTGAATGGTTCATTGTACAGTTGACTGTAAATAATTTTATCATGTAGAGATAATACTTGTCTCCTGGTGCAACATTCATCTGTTGCCTCTTCTTTTGGCTATGTGATACACTGTGAAGAGAAAGCCTTCATCCTCTGCAACCACTGTCTACTCCACCAGAAGCTTCCTGTGTTACCATACGGGCAAGTTAGTTTCCTAGTGTGTCATGTATCAGCTTAAAAAAAGGCAACAGCATCTCCCTAACTCAGAAAGTTGTTGTGAAGTTCTCACTTAGTATAGCAACGAAGGTCACACACATAACTTCATAGTTGTAAAAACAAGTATATATACACACACTCACTCTACAGAGGTGGCATTTTGTTCTGCACACTTATCCATACTGCTTAGGCAAGTCTGTGGTATATCTGAGTGTATTTGGTCACATGGGAATAGAGTGGACTGTCACATAGGACCCAATTTCATTGGATTTTAACCATACCTTAAGTCACCTGTGTAGCCTGTATTAAAACTCTTAAGCCTCATATTTACATGTTATTGTCTTTCCTTAAGTGTAGGGACAACTAATGAATCTTGGCTTAACTGGGCTTTATAAATCCACAATAAAAATACTATTGAAGTTTAAAAATAAAAAAAAAAAATGAAACAAACAACAAACATATCACAATTAAGAGACACTTTAGTTTTGATGTACATAATGTACTCAATTTAACAAAGGCAAAAGGAAGAAAGCACACACACAAATGTACTTATGCTCTAAACTAGTTGCTGGTCAATTCAGTGGCAATGTATTTCATAGCACACATCTGCATCATGATATTTATCTTAATTTTCATTAAGAAAATTAAAATGTGGAGAACTTTAAATTTCCTTTCATAGTGTTTCTACGAAACACTACTATGAACTCCACTTAGTTTTTGAAAGGAACACAATTCCTATTTGTGTATAGTCAGTAACAAGAAAGAAATGTACATGTTTAGGTAGGTAATTTCTCATAAATAGGAGTGAAGCTAGAGCTCTGTAGTCCTTGACAATGGATCTGCCTGCTTCAGCTTACTCAGTGTTTTAAGTTCTACCTGAACTGAGTTTCAAGAGAAGGAAACAGGGACATATTTACATCAACCATTCATACAGTACACTGATGCCTAATCCCATAGATGGCCTTATGCATAGCTAGCCTTCAGCATTCAACAATATAGGCTGAGTTTTTTCATTAGTAACATAAAAAGGAAATTTGTCAGTCTAATGCTTAAAACCAAACCAAAAGCTCACCAATAACGTTGTATTTTACTATGTAGTAAAATGTCACTTAGTGCCATGCTCACACGTTCAGCAGTATATGTAGTTTTATTCATAAGCATATTTGACAGACAAATGGACACATTATTTGTTATTAAGAAATTGTTATTAAACTGCAGCATAATTACATCGTTTTCTCACATGTTGAAAAAAAGATCAAGCAAACAAAACTCCCTCTGTGCTGCAAATCACTTTGAATATATCATTAAATCCTCTTTCCCTTAGCATTTTGACCTTTGACTTAATATACTTTGTTGCTTCAAACTGTAGTTCAGCATTTCATTAACAGCCAAAGCATCACATCCTTTGCTATGATTCAGACAACTGCAACTCTATTTGTGAAGGAAATTACGCTTCCATGTACACTTGTGTTTGAGCAAAACCCATTTAGTTATTTCAGTTCCAGTATAGTAGCAAAACATAATATTTGAAAGCCTCTTCATTCTGAGGGATGTAATTGCATTGAAATTAATCAGGCATTCATAGTTTCAGGGAAACTAGTTCTAAAAAAAGTCAGACTATGAACAAAAATAGTTCATATCATGAAGAGTGAAAAATAGGAAGGTTGTAGTTTGTAATAGTAGTTTAGCATTCCTTTACTATATTGAAAGTGTGATGATTGAAGGCATTAATTTTTATGCTTTTGGGTTTTTGACAACTAGGTAAGTAGGCTACATCAGTCATGTAATACTGATTTATTGGAATGTCTTTTATAGAGTGACATATTTATAAATGCCTTCATAAATTAAAACACCTCCCAGAACCTTTTCAATCCTTAAATTTAAGGCAAATCTGAAAACAACCAACCAAAAAAACCCAAACAAACGAACAAAACACACACAACAAACCATCCAAACAAAAACATATCCATACTGTCAGTCATTGTCAAATCTCTATTTCAACCACATTGTTTGTATGACTAAACCTTAACTAATACTGGCTAACATAGAAAGCAATCCCATAAAAGTGTGAAACTCAACATTACTGTTAACACACTGAATGCTAGCTACATGGGGTGGACAGATAGGGAAAAATGTGTCATTGTCATTCAATTTCAGTAAATCCCTTCAAACCACCCACAAACCACAGTACTTCTGCATTTTTTTCAAGGGCTGGATACAGTAAGAAATACAATGCCACAAAGCTTGTTTTTCCCTGTTGTTTAAACATACATACATATCAGATTAGTAATGTTTCATGTTGAAAAAACTGCAAAAATAACATTCAATTCCCCCTTGGATCTGCATACCACATTTGCCTACAAAAGCAACCCCAAAAATCTAAATGTCACTCCTAAATAACACTCTAAATTCTGTCTTTATCATCCTTTTTACTCTATCAGTAAGAGTACAAAACAGAATTTGTCCTTCTATATGCAAAGGCATTGGGCTTGGCAGGTGGTTCTCTCATGTCTTATCGTTATGTCTAGGCCACAGTTTTAACACTCTAACAATGTGCAAGATGTAGATACAGTAGCTGGACAATGAAGAAAGAATCTAATGCTTATGCATGAGACCTGACAATTCTGCTCACCCATCATGATACCAGCTTGTGCTCTGTTTTTTGCCTGACTCATCTTCACACTGCTAGCACAGCACACCTGCTCCCCCCAGGACAGCCACTCTCACCATGATGCATAACTTCGTCTGTTTTCTCTCCCATCTCCAGTAACTGAGTTAGTGTATCCCTCATGAAGTTCAACAAGACCAAGTGCAAGGTCCTACACCTGGGTTGGGGCAATCCCAAGCACAAACAAAGGCTGGGCAAAGAGTGGCTCAAGAGTTGTCTTGAGGAGAAGGACTTGGGGGCATCAGTTAACAAAACACTCAACATGAGTGGGAAATGTGTACTTTGAGCCCAAAAGGCCATCATATCCTGGACTGCATCAAAAAAATGTGTGACCAGCAGGGAGGTGATTCTCTCCCTCTATGACATTCTATGATTCTACTCTGCTCTCCTGAGACCCTATCTGGAGTACTGTGCCCAGTTCTGCTGTGTGCAGCATAAGAAGGTCACTGAACTGCTAGAGCAGGTACAGAGGAGGGCCATAAAGATGATTAGAAGGTTGGAGCACCTCCCCTATAGGGACAGGCCACAACAGCTGGGACTGTTTCAACCTGGAGAAAATAAGGCTCTGGGGAGACCAGAGCCCTCCCATTTCAGTATCTTCCTCCACTGTTTCCAGCTCTTGCTCATATACAGCACCTACTTTTTTTCATGTTGAAGGCAAATAACATCCTCCTTGTGACTTGCATTCAGACTTGGAATTTTGCTGGAAATTTTGCTAAGTTAACTTTCTAGTTCTACTGTATCTCAGTTTATAACCCCATTCACCACTCACCTCCACTAATTCATTTCTGCACTCCTAAAAACCCTTTGAATTCTGAAACTTTTATGGGGATTTGGAAGAGGTGCAGTTCTAAAATATAAAACATATATATAAGACTCAATAACCATCTTTCTTTCTACACAATATTAATGAGGATTTCTCCTGTTCTGTCTACATATAACCACGTGTTTTTCCGGCCTCAACCCTCTCAGTTACTTTACATGGCATAAAGATACAGATTAGGTTTATTACCTTTTTAGTAAGTTGTANTTTTTTCAAGGGCTGGATACAGTAAGAAATACAATGCCACAAAGCTTGTTTTTCCCTGTTGTTTAAACATACATACATATCAGATTAGTAATGTTTCATGTTGAAAAAACTGCAAAAATAACATTCAATTCCCCCTTGGATCTGCATACCACATTTGCCTACAAAAGCAACCCCAAAAATCTAAATGTCACTCCTAAATAACACTCTAAATTCTGTCTTTATCATCCTTTTTACTCTATCAGTAAGAGTACAAAACAGAATTTGTCCTTCTATATGCAAAGGCATTGGGCTTGGCAGGTGGTTCTCTCATGTCTTATCGTTATGTCTAGGCCACAGTTTTAACACTCTAACAATGTGCAAGATGTAGATACAGTAGCTGGACAATGAAGAAAGAATCTAATGCTTATGCATGAGACCTGACAATTCTGCTCACCCATCATGATACCAGCTTGTGCTCTGTTTTTTGCCTGACTCATCTTCACACTGCTAGCACAGCACACCTGCTCCCCCCAGGACAGCCACTCTCACCATGATGCATAACTTCGTCTGTTTTCTCTCCCATCTCCAGTAACTGAGTTAGTGTATCCCTCATGAAGTTCAACAAGACCAAGTGCAAGGTCCTACACCTGGGTTGGGGCAATCCCAAGCACAAACAAAGGCTGGGCAAAGAGTGGCTCAAGAGTTGTCTTGAGGAGAAGGACTTGGGGGCATCAGTTAACAAAACACTCAACATGAGTGGGAAATGTGTACTTTGAGCCCAAAAGGCCATCATATCCTGGACTGCATCAAAAAAATGTGTGACCAGCAGGGAGGTGATTCTCTCCCTCTATGACATTCTATGATTCTACTCTGCTCTCCTGAGACCCTATCTGGAGTACTGTGCCCAGTTCTGCTGTGTGCAGCATAAGAAGGTCACTGAACTGCTAGAGCAGGTACAGAGGAGGGCCATAAAGATGATTAGAAGGTTGGAGCACCTCCCCTATAGGGACAGGCCACAACAGCTGGGACTGTTTCAACCTGGAGAAAATAAGGCTCTGGGGAGACCAGAGCCCTCCCATTTCAGTATCTTCCTCCACTGTTTCCAGCTCTTGCTCATATACAGCACCTACTTTTTTTCATGTTGAAGGCAAATAACATCCTCCTTGTGACTTGCATTCAGACTTGGAATTTTGCTGGAAATTTTGCTAAGTTAACTTTCTAGTTCTACTGTATCTCAGTTTATAACCCCATTCACCACTCACCTCCACTAATTCATTTCTGCACTCCTAAAAACCCTTTGAATTCTGAAACTTTTATGGGGATTTGGAAGAGGTGCAGTTCTAAAATATAAAACATATATATAAGACTCAATAACCATCTTTCTTTCTACACAATATTAATGAGGATTTCTCCTGTTCTGTCTACATATAACCACGTTTTTCCGGCCTCAACCCTCTCAGTTACTTTACATGGCATAAAGATACAGATTAGGTTTATTACCTTTTTAGTAAGTTGTAAAACAAAGAAACTGAACCTCATTAGAATCTAGCCTCCCAACACAAAGTGATCCAACCACGAAGCTAATGAAAACAGAACAATCATCTATCATCCAGTCACTCTAAGGAAACTCTAGTTCTTACTTGAATCCTATTATGCGTTTATGCCCTAAATTTATTCTAAACCNCGTTTTTCCGGCCTCAACCCTCTCAGTTACTTTACATGGCATAAAGATACAGATTAGGTTTATTACCTTTTTAGTAAGTTGTAAAACAAAGAAACTGAACCTCATTAGAATCTAGCCTCCCAACACAAAGTGATCCAACCACGAAGCTAATGAAAACAGAACAATCATCTATCATCCAGTCACTCTAAGGAAACTCTAGTTCTTACTTGAATCCTATTATGCGTTTATGCCCTAAATTTATTCTAAACCATTCTGTTAAGACAAGTTGTTGCACAGATATTTAAACACTGTCTATAGTGGCAACGTCACCTAAAATACAGAATTGATTCTGAAAGTTTGCACTGTAAAAATCAAGCCCCCACCCATTTCAGGAATCTCCACAAATCACTATTTTGAAATTTGTACTCTCCTTTACACAGTGAAGTTATTCAGTCTTAATTCCCTGCAGTTCTTTTCCCCTCTTTGTAGCACTACCTGTAAAAAAAATCATTTTAATTTGAACATCCCATGCTCAGATCCTCGAATGGTACTGCCTACTGTGTTAATGGCATCATCATTTTCTGAATGAAGCATTTTATACAAAGAGAACCAGAAAATATGATACTTGAAAAACTGTAATAGGTGAAACAGCTCACCCCACATCCACAATAAAAAGAAATTTCCATTTAAGTACAGATACCTATTATAAAATACATAAGTAAATGCATTTATTTGAAACAAAATAAACTCAAGAAAGCATTATTTGCTTACCTTTGAGAGTTCCATTCCAGGTCCACACTGCTTGCAGAGGATACAGTTTCCACTGTGGTCCCTAAATTCTTGTTCTCTGCAATCTCCAGTCTCACAAATTACTCTACTTAGCTTAAAAAGAAAAGAAAGGAAAAATACATTGAAGTACAATTAATCTGTAATTAACATGCAATTTACATAAACTCTAAGTCCAAGAAATAAATTCGTGTTTCCATCTTAAAAATAACTTTCAGCATCATTAAAAGAGGCTGCTGCTGGTCTCTTCTCACAGGTAGCTGGAGACAGAACAAGAGGGAATGGCCTCAAGCTGCGACTGGGTAGGTTTAGACTGGACATTAGGAAAAAAGTTTTCACAGCAAGAGTGGTTAGGCATTGGAATGGGCTGCCCAGGGAGGTGGTTGAGTCATCAACCCTGGATGTATTTAAAAGTCATGTGGATGTGGTGCTTGAGGATACGGATTAAGGTTGAGCTTTGTAGAGCAGGGATAACAGTTGGACTTGATTCCTACTGCAATGCTTCTGTGATTCTGTGAAATATGACAATGAAAATTAATCATTTAATTCCAAATATGGATAAATTGAATGAATTTTAAAAGTTACAGGAGACAATCCTATATCTATCTTCAAAGACATTTAAGTACATTTTCTGACCAAACCAGAAACTTAACGTTATGAGAAATATCATAAGCAGTAGTATCAGCCATGTAGAGTTTCAGTAAAATCACTGAAATCCTACCCAGGAACATTAATAACACTGCCAGTGCCTTCAATACAATTTTAAATTAAATGCTTTCATACAGGTTTCCATCACAGAAGTGCTCTCCACAACTGCTACTGAAGTGTGACTTTGCACATTAGCCTTTTCAGAGGGACTAAAGCCTTCCTGATAGCTATGAGGCATTAATCACTCTTAGTTATAGAGCATGTCTCTACAAGGCAGAGTACACTGAAGTACACTTCATAGGCAACATAATCATATGCTATGCTATGTTCAGTTGATCAACTGAATACTCCAAACCCCTAAACTATATATACAGCATACTGTACTAAGAGACTGCCTAGAATTCCTGCCATCTCTCTGAAGTGCAGCAGTATTACCTTCACAGAAATATATTCACCTATATTCTGTTCCAGTCCTTCTTCCATGACGAGGCTCATGAGGTAAATTTGCTTTAATTGCATGTGAGGAGCAGCAAGAATTATACAGCTCACTTTTTAAATTGATAAAATGCATATTTAGTTGTCTGTGCATGTGTTTAAGACTTTCAGTGTTAGCAGTAACATGTAAACCAAAAAACACCATTACTATGTCCAATATAAACATTCACCCTGAGGAAAGAAAAATATTTAAACTTACCAAATATGCTAGTAAAATTACAAGCATCTTCATTTTATCTTCTCCTTGTAATCCTTTAGCATCCATTTCTTACAATTAAGCTTTTCTCTCTAGGAAAACAAAAATAAGTAAATAAAGTAAGTTAAAAGCCATGATATTTTGCAATGTTGTTTAAATAGCAGAAGTCATATGTCCATAGCATTTAATGTTATTCAATGTGTTAAAATATGGATCTGTAAATGCCATTGAAGTATTTCTTATGGATGCCTGAATGCTGAACAAACACAGGCTAAAAAAAATTGTGTTTTTCAGAAGACAAGGCAATGCACACAAGCTTTCTACAGCCTTATTTCTCAAAAGAGCCAGCTATGAGCCTAGATCATAGAATATCAGCGTCTGTAAATCCCAAGTTCTTATCATATCTTTCCTGTTTGATAGATGCCCAACCAAGTACATGATCAACAGACAAAAATGAGTTTCTTCAAATATATCACACATCAGCCAAGATACAGCTGATCATGAGAATGTTCCTTCTGAATTGCAATGCGGAGCAGGATGGGATAGCCTAACAGTTAAAATAACCTCTGCTACTTTATTCTGCAGTGAACTGAAGGCATACACAGAATGTGCTTCTACCATTTACCTACAGGATATTAACTTCTAAAGGTGTGTTAACATGACCCTTTATGATCTGGTAGTTAGACCATTATAGAAGACATTTCAAACAGCGTAACCAAATCCCACCCTACCTCAGACAATTTTTTTTATCTCAGAGAAAGAACAGTCCATAAAAGCTTTTCATAGAAATCAGTATCTTTTAAAAGAAGATGTAACAAACAAGTGATTAAAAAACCCAAACATATATAAAACGGAGAACTATTTGAAACTGCCATGGAAAGGAAATTTTTATTCAGGGTTTGATTTTTTTGGATTGTTAAAAATCAGTGACTGCACCCCCCACAATCATTAAGAATATTGTGTTTGGCTTACAGAACATTTTTTTCTGTTTACTTTCCTTTTGTTTATTTGAGATTTTGTGTTCTAGTCTTACTGTTTGGTTTTAGGAAATGCAAGTGTAACTTTTAGTTCAGAAACCCAAATTCTGTAACAACAGTAACAAGAAAAGAATAAATCAATTCATCCTACACAATGCTCCATTTGAATTCAATTCTAACCCATATATGTGACAGTAATACAATACCATTGCTTTCAGCTAGGTGAAAAAAAGCACTCATATAATTGTTTCAGTTGGAAAAGATCTCTAAGACCATCAAGGCCAACCATCAATCTAACTGTTGACCATGGTCATTAAAACATGTCCTGAAGTGCCATGCCTACACTTTTTTTGAACACCTCCACAGACTGTGAGTCCACCACATCCCCAGGCAGCCTATTCCAATTCCTCACCAGTCTTCCAATACAGAAATTTTTCCTAATATGCAACTTCACCCTCCCCTGGCACAATCTGAGGCCATTTCCTCACATTCTGTCACTTGATCATAGAATCATGGAATTGCCTGGTTGGGAAAGACCCCAAAATCATTAAGTCAAATCATATCCTAACATCTCCTTGTACACAACTGTTAGACCATGTCCCTAAGCTCCTCATCCAAGTCTCTCTTAAACACCTCCAGGCATGACAACTCCACCACTTCCCTAGGCAGCCAGTTCCAGTCCAACCTAAACCTCCCCTGGTGCAGGTTAACACCATTTCCTTCCACCCTATCACTCCTTATCTGGGAGAATGGGCTGGCCCCCATCTTACTACAATCTCATTTCAGGAAGTTGTAGGAAGCAATGACATCTCCCTTCTACCTCTTCTTCTCCAGACTAAGCAACCTCAGCTCCCTCTGCCACTCCTCATAAGACTTATGTTCAAGACCACTCACCATTCTCAGTATCCTTTACTAGACATGCTCCAGCACCTCAATGTCCTTCTTGCAGTGAGAGGCCCAAAACTGAACAAAGTGTTCAAGGTGCAGCCTCACCAGTGCTGAGCACAGGAATAAGATCACTTCCCTGCTTCTGCTGGCCATGTTATTCCTGATACAGCCATGAAGCTGTTGGTCTTAGCCACCTGAGCACATTGCTGGCTCATGCACCTCCAAGCGCTTTTCTGCTAGGCAGCTTTCCAGACACTCTCCCCCAAGCCTAGAATTACATGCAGTTGTTGTAACCAAAGGTCAGGACCCAGCATTTAGCCTTGTTAAACCTCATACAACTGACCTCAAACCAGGCTGCAGAGCCTCTGCAGAGCCTTCCTACCTTTGAGCATATCGACACTCCCATCCAATTTGGTGTTATCTACAAACTTACTAAGGGTGTGTTCAATCCTTTCTTCCAGACATTGATAAAGACGTTAAACAGAACTGCCCCAGTACTGAGCCCCAGGGAACACCACTTGTGACTGGTCACCAAGTGGATTTTAATTCCATTCACCACCATTCTTTGGGTCTGGCCATCCAGTCTTTCACTCAGCGACGTGTCTACCCATCTAAGCTGTGAACTCTCACTTTCTCCACGAGGATGCTGTGGGAGACAGTGTCAAAGGATTTACTGAAGACCAGGTAAACAACAACCACAGCTTTTTCCTCTTCCACTAAGCAGGCACCTTGTCATAGGGGTCAGTCAGGCTCATTAAGAATGGCCTGCCCTTCATGATGCCATGGTGACTGGGCCTGATCCCCTGGATGTCCTGCATGTGCTGCACAACGGCACTCAGGATGATCTGCTCCATCACTTTCCCTGGCACTGAGGTCAGACTGACTGGTCTGCAGTTACCCAGATCGTCTTTCCATCACATCTGCCAATCTCCATTTGGTCACGACCTCCCCAGTTAACCAGGACTGCTGGTAAATGATGAAAAGTGTCTTGGTGAGCACTTCTGGCAGTTCTTCCAGTATCCTTCTGGCAGTTCTTCCAGTATCCCTGTGTGTGTGCCATCCAGCCCCATAGACTCGTGTATGTCTAAGTGGTGCAGCAGATCATTAACCAAGTCATCTTGCACAATGGGGCTTCATTCTGCTCCCCATCCCTATCTTCCAGCTCAGGGGGCTGGGTTTGCAGCAAACAGGTTTGACTACTAAAGACTGAGGCAAAGACCATATTAAGTATCTCAACCTTTTCCTCATCCTTTACCACTATGTTCCCCCCTGCATCCAACACAAGATAGACATTCTCCTTAGTCCTCCTTTTCTTGCCAATGTATTTGCAGAAGGATTCCTGTTAACAGATGAAGCCAAAATAATATGCAGATGGGCTTCAGCCCTCCTGATTCTCTCCCTGCACAGCCTTACAACAACTTTGTAGTCCTCCGGAGCGGCCTGCCTCTTCTTCCAATGATCATAAACTCTCTTTCTCTCCCTAAGCAGTCTCTGCTCAGCCAGGCCAGGCTTCTTCTCCAACGACTTGTCTTTTGGCACATGGGGATGGCCTATTCCTGAGCTTTTAATGTTAAAAACATTCTTGGTCTCTTTCAGTGCTTAAGGACTTATGTTTTAATTACACTGTTTTAAAAGACAAAATAAGTAGCTTTTATCATTTAAGAATAGAAGAGAATGAATGAGAGGATGGAACTCAAGCCATACAGAAAGTGGCATAGGAAAATAGTAAATTGCAAAATGCTTTACAGTATGGAACTCTAACAAGCATAATACACTTCAAAAAATACGCAAGTGGAATGAGCATTAACTAAAATTAACACACCATTTCACATTTTACTGCTTGAACTCTAATTCACAAACTCTAATCAATACGAAGGAAGCATATTTTAGTGGCACTATTGACATTTTAAGATAAATTGTATTTTAAATTGTAAAAAAAAAAAAAGCTAGTCTGGTGGGAAGAACAGAAGAGGCAAAGAAGTGCATCAGCAGCACACTCCAGGAAAGTCAAGATTACATATTTATGGTTATTTCTCATTTAGTGAGGGTAATGGTCTATGGGCCAATAGCAATTATCAGATTACATGCATGTCAATGGGTAAACAAGAAGATATCCTGTCAAGTAATACAAATACATACAGATACAATATTTGACATTCCTTGCTTTTCAGAGTCTGAGAAAAAAAAAAAACCTTCAAAGGAACATAAAATGGAAAAATTTCAAAAAGACTTCTGGATAATTCAATACAATAATTGGAATGGAAATGGAAAAATGCAAAAAGAGAGTCAACAAATTGTAAAAGTTAGTAAATACACAAGGTTGGCACAAGAAGCTGACAATGCTAATGCAGGGGGGAAAAAGGGTATGTAAGATCCAAAGTATACAGGAACAAAACAATGTCTAGTAATAGCAGAATAGCAGAAACCAAACAGTGGACAGAGACAGAAAAAATACTGAACTCAGAATCTGTTTCAAGAAACGTTTTCTCATCTGTATTTGGAAACAAACAAGAGAGACGAAAACACACATATAGTAACTGAACATGTGCTAAGTAAAAACTGCTTAGCCAACAGACAAATCTGCACCTCAGTAACCTTGAAAAAAGTATCAGGAAAGATTCATACTTGCTGCTGGTCAATTTTCATACAGTTTGGAACCACAGAAATTAACTAGTGGTAATGTTATGAAAAGATTTAAGATGAATTAACAACAGTAATGCAATACACATCTCTGTGCAATATTATAGAAAAGCAATCCTGCAAAACAGACTTGACTCGGAGAAGACACAATAATGCTAAAAGACTAAAAGCTAAATGATAAACTATTTGTATTATTCAAAGAATCATGATAAAACAAAAAGAATTTGTGAGAAATCCACTAACTTCTTGACTTCATATAATGGTATTGAGTGGGAAATAAATACTTTACATGCTTTCTTAACTGCTATAGGAGGTAAAACTAGGTAAGTGTGCAAAAGAAAAAAAGCTGTAAATGTAGCCAGGTTGCTTAGAACTGAATGTCATGTAACTACTTCAAGTTGTATGCATTTACAGTCATCACATTCCTTAATTAATATTATTGTTAAAGGAATAAAACACAGCACAGTTCTAATTTAATTCTGACCACCTGTATAGTACTACCAAAATTTTAAAAACAGAATTCTTTAAAAGGTTAAAAGTATAATTTATTCCAAATTTTAAGATTTATTTTTTACTTCTGAAAATAGATGTGTAATATATCAAAAAAGAAACTGAATAATCATAATAATTTATATTTGTAAGTCAGGTTTCATGTAGAATTATCAATACAAACTATATTGGTGAACTGTACTAAGACTAATGATCTAAAATATGGAGCTGTGGCATAATCTAAACAGTCTGTATTTTTTCTGAGAAGGTCATCTGAGCAATAAAAAAAACCCAGAAAAAATTAAGAACAGCCTGATTAACTGGCCAGCAGATTCAGTACTTGCCATATTATGTCAATAAAGCTATACTAACTTTATGTAATGAAGTCACATTCACCCTATGCACTTTTTCCAGTATGCAACAACCCAAGGATTTAATAATGAGAAAAAAACCCAAACATATAAACTAGTTATTAAAATCAATATTGAAATAGAACTAATGATGTATTTTATATGTTTGTAAGACTTTGGATTTACATTTTTAATTTAAAAAAAAAAAAAAAAAAGATGGTTCTTAACAGAAGGTAGGACAGAGTAACAAGCAGTATTAAAAATGTTGCTGATTATGTTGACAGCTCATCTTCCAGTTTTGGAGTTGCCATATCTACTATAAGATCTTCTTATAGAATCACAGAATGTTTTGGATTGGAAGAGATATAAAGAGGTCATCTAGTCCAACCCCACCATAATCAGCACAAACATGTGCAGCTAGAACAAGTTGCTCTGAGTCCCAGACAACCTGACCTGGACTGGTTCTAGCAATGGAGCATCTATCACTTCTCTGGGCAACCTGGGCCAGAGTCTCACCACCCTCAGCGTCAAATACTTCTTTCTCTCCAGTCTGAAACTCCCTCAGTTCAAACTATCACCCCTTGTCTTGTCACAACACAGCAGAGGGCTTCCACCCTTGGATCATCACTGTAACAGCATGTAGCTCCAAGATTTTTAGAACACAGAAAGCACAAGGAGAAGCGTGCCGTACTGAAATATAATTTGTTGACTTAGGTGGGGAACTTTTATTGCGTCTCTGAAATATTTTCGATTTATAAGAAAATCTACTGCCTTTATAACACTTTTTCCAAATCTAACACCTTCAAACATCAAGAGTTCCAAAGCACAGAAAAAAAAATAAATCCATAATCAGGTGGTTTAGAACTGCTATCAATCTATCACGTATTTCTCCCACCCATCTTCACATTTTACTGAATTTCAAATTTGTTGACTGATCATTATGTGTATGATGCAATCTCTTAGCTTTAGGTTTACAATGTAATATGAGATACCTTCAAGCTAATTTAAAAATTAACAAATTTTCCAAAATAAGTTTGTAGTGGGCTTTAAATTTCAGTGCACTTCAGTAGGTTTAGTAGCACCAAAATACACTCAGTGTTTCAGTAGATGCGTATGAATGAATGCCTGTGGTATTTTATCATGTAATCATGTTTATTGTCCCAGTTCCTATGAAAAACAACCCTCAAAGACCATGTACTGGCTAGAACATACAAGAAAGAAATTAACTGGTGTACAATAAACAAAACAACACAACAACCAAAAAATCCACCCACATTTCAGAGTGCCAGAAAAAGAAACAATTTCTTTTTCATTATATTTTGGTGAAAATAATGCAAATGGTTGAGGCACATTAATAACTCCTTGTATTTGAAAGCAAGTCTCAACAGAGACTAACTGTGCCAGTTGCTTGTTTCCTGTTTCTGTCTCCAGTTTGTTAAAAGCCCTGCTTAAAAAGCAGACACTGCAGCACTTAATAATAGGTTGCCATTGGGCAAATTTGTTCTCTCTTGATATCAAGTGGCATTACACTGATGTCTCTTGGACACATGCCATTCACCTCATATGCATTCAAGTAAGAAGTAGCTATAAGAAGTATTTTCCTTTAAAATACGTGCAACTAAACGTAAGTTCAATACATTTAAAGATTTATTGTTCTTGCTCAGATACTGGTATTTGTAAGGCTGAGTGACATCATCCTCAATTTTATTAAATGAAATAAAGCTGTGGAGAGTTTTGAGGCCAGTAACCATTCCAAATGAATCTTTTTAGGTTAACAGTAATACTCTTGCCCAAAATACTCAGGGAAAACCAGTCTTCATGTGTAACGTACTGAACTCATGATGCAGGACTTCCATTAAGAAATGCAGCTGCACAGTTTTAAGCTTGTGGGGCCAACTATGCATGTGTATAGAGAGAGCAATAAGAAACAATAAATTAGGAACACGTAATAAATGTATTGTGAAATTAAGAACTTCCATCTTTCTGGGGTTCTAGAATCTTCTGTCCCACACAATTTACTCCTATGTTTACTTGCTTGCCCCAGTGATAGTCATTGTATTTCAAAGTCAGTCTGTCAGAAAAACATCTCTTCCTTCTCACAAAAAAAAAAAAAAAAAAATTCACCATGAAAGATCATCTCAAGACTTGAGGCAGCATGAGGCCTACCAGCAGGTTTTTCCATACGTGTAAGCACCACAACTTTGAAGTCAGTATCATACTTCTCCTAAGCAAAACTTTAGGAGTTTCAAACTTTAACTTTTCTAGATCTTACAAGTTCAGCATGTTTGATTTGATATTTATACTTGACAATCACTTTTCATCCTCTGTAACTCTGGCAAAGAGTACTCTGAGAAGTTCTAAAAGAAAGAGGTCTCTGGCATCTAATGAATAGGATCTCAGCTCCCTTCTTCCCCACCCCATTTCCCCACCTGCAGCTGTCAACTGCATGCAATAAAATGACAAGGAGTGGCAGATGGCTTTAGCAGAGTCAGTGCCCCACGGGCAAGAAACAAGGGAAGAGAAAGTACTTAGGCTGCTGCAATGACAAAGACAAAGGGAACAAGTTAGGGACAAGAACTTCCACTGCAGAGCTACATATTGTTATTTCATCTCATACTTCTAGAACATCTTCCCTTTGTATCTTCCCACAACCTTTGTACTCTTTCCTTTTGTGGAGTGAGGTCTTGTCTGACCACATTTGCTTCAACTGCTTGGAGAAGGACTATGTGTAGGAAAAAAATAATAAATAATACTGTCAGCTAGGTAGCACTCATCACATTAAATATTGTATTGAATAAATCTGTATTTTTTTCAGAAGCTACCATACATGAAGTAGTACAAAATTAGGTAACTATAAATTTATTTCTAATTTTATAACGATACATATATCAGACTAAAGTTGGAACATGGCTGGTGATATAAATATTTTCTATCTATTTTAAGGGCTGAGGCAGGAGAGAAAAGAGGTTTACACATATCCAGGAAATATTTGTGCTCCTTCCAAGTACCATACGCTTTGAGTTATATTAGCTGAAGTACCTGACTTCTCAGGAATGGTGATAACACCCTGAAGAAGCATATCTGCAGTGTCTTCACTATCACAAACAGCATTTACTGGATGCATTATATCCCAGTGTCTCAAAAAAAGTGTATAATCAGCCAAATTTAAGAATGAACTATACAATTAATCCCTGGTTTTCCGACTTATAAACAATGTTCCAAATTCATGCTGGAAAAACTATGTAAAACTGTTCATCACCCATGTTCTTTAACATGTACAGAGTAACATTAATTAGAAACTATAGTAAAAAATTGTAACAAAGGTGCAACGTGGTGACATTTTTTCTACACTTAAAAAGTTTTTAGAGAATCAGAAACTGTGATTTACACGAGAACTCCAAATCCCATTGAAGTTGGTGAGATTACCTATAAAAAAAAAAACCAACAACCAGTTGCTCCTTTTGCTTAATACATCTCACTCAACAGCTAGGAGACACTAGTTTGAAGACAAAACATCAACACAGAGCTACCTTTGTATGTATTTGTACTTAGATAGGTGAACAAGCAATACAATAAATGAGAATGCAAATATTACAGTTGCATTTCATTTACACCAAAGTACACTAACAGCTATTTTTCAAAGTAGCTTTAAAGAATAATAAATTATAAAGCATTGGGATGGTTAATATAGTAACTATTGCAATGATGCAATCCCACTGTATTACAAGCCACCCTTTAGCAGTTTTGGACATCATACAATGTCTTAAAAAGCACAGACATGAGTTACTTTCACTCTCACCATTCTCTTTATTTAGCTTGCAACTGCAAGTTGTGGAAAAATAATTGCCTCCTCAACTGACAATTAAAACGTCTTAATACTAAATTAATATAGAAGTTTACTTCCATTTCTAAAATAAAACAAAGACAAAACAAAAAATCCAAACTCAAAACCAACCAACCAAAACCAAAAACAACCCCACCCCACCCTTTGCTTATATGGTAAAAAGCTTCCAGGTAGAATATTCAACTTGCTTTACATGTGATGGTGAAAGTGTGCTTAAAAGACATGCAGAAGTTAAAAAACGTACCTACAAATTAAATTAATTTGCCCTTTTTGCTCAGGTTAGCAGACCCCTTTGTTAATTTCAGAAAAGCATTCATTTAAAGTATCACGTAATAGCTATTAAGTATCAAGATTTTTCACGAATATCAGGTAAAACTTTCAGTTCAAGGTCAGATTAAAGGAGACACACATTAGGAAGGGAAGTCAAACAATCGAAAGTTTTTTTAACAGAACCATAACTGTGGCTTTTCAACCTCTTACCATCCAAAAGTTACTAGCTCCTGCTCTTTCAACTGCGGCTCCAAAACTGAAGCCAACAGCAAGTTATTTATGCAATAGACACAAGAAATGCTTGTGAACAAGAAAGCCCAGTTCTGAAGGGCTTTTTGTTCGCCGCACTCCGCGGCATAGAGTTATACTAGGATTGTGGAGATCTGCAGAACTCGGCAGCATCAGCTGCCACCCTTGGCTGCGCGGTGTCACTCTGGGATGACTCGGGGCAGACGGGGCAGTTAGAGACCGGCAGAGCCTAACTCATCTCGGGGAAGAAGGGATCCAGCGCGGCCCGCCACTCCACCTTCCCTGCTCTTCGCTCCCACAGCTTGCACTCTCCGCGGAGGGTCTTTCCCATCATCTTCCTTGCCGGCCGCAGCGGACCCTACGCGCAACAGGAGGGCAGAGCGGGCCAGTGCCAAGCGGGTGCCCCGCACCGTCCGGTCAGCGCCCAGGCTACCCCGTGCCCCAGTGGGTGGCGGAGGAAAGCTGCGCAGAGCCCCGGGGACTCCACTGTTCACTCTCCACGGCCGCTACGCGCACTATCGCCTCAGTGCCTCCATCCTGCCCGCAGAAGGGGACGAAGAGCACCCCTTTGAGAGAGAAGGGGTACCAGGCACGGTCCGAGGCTGAGAGGACTACTCCCCTCTGATCTCCCACGTACCCACCTGCCACACCGCGACCCGCTGGCGGCCGCTGCAGCTGAGTGCCGCCCGTCTCCGACGAGCGCTAGCGCCGCAGCCCACTCCCTTCTTCACCTCCTCTCTCTCCGGCTAGTCCCGTCCCGTCACCTGGCAACGCAGCGCCGCGCCGCCCCCCGCTTCCCCCACCGGAGGGGCCGGGCTCAGGTGACTGGAGGCAGCCAATCAGCAGCACCCTGGCCCACGTGCCCCAGAGGAGGCGCACGCCGGCGGAGGCAGGCGCGGCGGGGAGAGGTGGTGTGGCTGAGGTCGCGAAGCGCGGTCCTTCGGGATGGGTGGGCTGTCTGCCTGCTCCCCACCGGGACGTGGCCTGGCTGTCTGTGCTTTGTACTAGCGGTGCAAACCAGGGTGAATCACAAGTGAAGCACCCGTGTCCCTTTTACCCTGCCAGAATGGTAGCTGAGACTGTGTGCTCACCTAGGTATTCACTGCGTGCTGCAGCTGCCAGCCTGGCTCCAGAGGCGGTCTGTGCTTTAGGGGCTGCAGCCTTGGTGTTGCAGATCTCTCCCAGCAGGAGCCCGGGCTTAGAAGTGCTTTTGGCTGCCAAGCCCCAGACCGTTGTACTGTTATGAATAGGACTGGGCAGAAGAGCACTTTACAGCCATCTAGAAGGTGGGCGTTGAAGTCCTGCCAGCTCGCCAAAGTCCTCTCCACCAGTCCCACCCAAAGAACATGATGAATGCCCTCTGATAATGGGCTGTGAAATTCTCTACAAAGTGCTTGAGTAGGTTTTTTTTCTTTCTTTTTTTGCTATCTCAGAATCCAAAATATTTTTACATTCAGCAGGTGACAAGTTACCCGGCTATATGTAGTGTCAATACCAAATGCAAGTTCAGAAATTCAGCCCTTCACAGAGATTAAACTTCTTTACAGTCACTGTAAGTGGTGTAGTTTACTGCTACATACTGTGATGTAAATTAGGAGGTTCCCTGAAGTTAGTGATGCTCCAAAACTGGTGAAACCAATCTTGGAGTCCTTGGTGAAAGAACTGCTGCTGCAGGAGGCTGAAATCATCAGTTTTACTTTTCTAATGAAAAGGTTAATGATACATCTACAGTCTAAACAATCGTATGGATACACTGGGAACGGAGGTTCTAAAGAGAATGAACTAATGGAAATAGTTGGCAGTAAAACACTTTAAAATAAACAGAAACTTTGGGAGCTTCTCGCAGAGATAAAGTTTTGGAGTTCACCAGCCACATGGACTTTTCTAAAAACAAGTAGTGCTTGTTGAATACAGCAAGTTGTCTGCAAAGAGATAAATGATTGCTGCAAAATGAGTTTTGGGGGTTTTTTTTGCGTCGTGGTTTTTTTTTTTTTTTTTTAAAATCAAGAGTTTAAAGGACTTTTCACTTAATTGTCATAAAAAAGGGCATGCAGAGAGCTTTGCTTCAGGATGCTTGCCAGAAGGAGCTCTGCAAGGGTCTGGAATTTCAGTGGGGAATGGCACGCTAGGGCACAACGGCAGTGCATCTGTTGTGAATGGCAGCTGCTGCACAGCACTGGGCATGCAACATCTTCTTGCTGTTTGCAGACAACTGATCTGTATGTTATCTGTTTTCTGTACACATCAGTGAAATGTATTGCATAAGTTTTTCTTGGTGGAGTCATCATGTGTGTTTCAGATACCCGTTTTAATGTAGACAAGTTAATGTTAGACAAGTCATTAAAACATCCCATAGATCTTAAAGTGTTGACTAAACACCAAGGATTACCATATAAAGAAACATTAAGACTCTCATCAAACAGAGGGTTACCATGGCAGTGAATTAAGATCAGCAAGACATCCATAACACTGAAACTTAAACACTTCATTCCCTGTTGTAGCATGTGAAATATTTTCTCTAAACATAAAATGGATGAGTTATTTCCATTCACCACTGAAAGATACTGAAAATTGCAGGGTTTCTTTTATTTTAAATTATGGTGCTTCTAAGTTGGTAGAGCAACTAGTATAGATGCAAGTATAGAGATTCTCACTATGGTGAATGAAAAATAAGTATTTGGGAAGTAGTTTCAGCTGACCCCTTTGATAAGACTAAGCTATGTGACATATCTGGTATGGAAGCAGAAATTGTACAGCAATAGGAAGTTGTTATCTCCATATCTCAGATGCTAACACAGTTCCCCCAGTCAATTGTGAGACAGATCTACTCTTGTTATGACAGCTGTTGGAAACTGATGTCAGTATAACTGTGCAATGTCTTTTGATAGTCTTAACTATTACAAACCTTAAAATATGTTTATGATGTTATCTAAGACGCACTGTTTGGAAATAGCTCTAGTTATAATCAGAAATTGCTCAAGCTATTTTAATAAATAATTATATACTTGTGAGCTTCCTAGTCAGATTTGCTTGAGAAAGCACTGTGAACTTTTTTCTTTATGAAGACTTAAGCCTGAGGATTAATTAATGTTTATACAGCACTTTGTAAAAGCAAAGTTGCAAGTGCCAAGTATTATTATTATTTAATCTTTAAAAGTCAGATCAATGAAAGACTAAACTGTCAGAGAACTGCTATTTAAAATAACAAAAATGCTGAAAATCCTCTCCCTTCCATACTTAAATATATCCAACTGTGCTTTCATTTCAGTCTCACTTATATGCAGACAAGCAAAGACATTTTTCACTTTAAATGGGTTAACGCCCATCTGTGCTTAAGTATGTGGGAAGATTACCTAGAATCCTAGGGACTTTTTGCAAAATGAAAAGAATCTTTGTTTCTGAAATGCATTTCTAGTGCCTAAATATCACAAATATTTATATATGTAAGTCCTACTTCCAAGTGTAATCTACCTAACTAACCGTTGTTATTTCTATGAGCAGCTTTATCCATTTGTGTCAGATGCCTATAGTGGTAATTTAATTATATTAGATTCATATAGCTCTTTTGAGTTCCAAGAAAAAAGAATCCTTGCATTAATTTTTAAAATCTGATTCTCATTCTGCTTTTCTGCAGAGGTTTAGAAGCAAGTTTTTCCTAAGGAAAAATACTGAATTCTGCTTTAGCTGTGCTTTAAACAATATTCTTCCTTGAAAACTATACACATATTATTCATGCAGAGCTAATTACTTTCCTTAAAATGTAATTGAGTTGTTAAGTCAGAATATGAATTAATTGGTGGTATAGAAAAGTAAATGATACCAAGTTAAGCCTCGTTAATCTATGTCTGGCATATTATCTCTTGATATTCAGTAAATTTAAATTTTATGTATACAAATATACTTTTAATTAGAAGAAACAAAGTTTACAGCATGACTCATGAAAGCTAACTACATTTATCTGGAAGTGTTGATAACTTAATCTTATTCAGATGCAAGGCGACTGTTAAACATTGAGTTTGCATGTTGCTATGGTGCATGCTAAAATATGAACATCTTGAGCGTCCTGTGGACTGATAAACCTATTAAAGAATAGTTTTCAAACAATGCTTAATAGCTCTCAGTTATGCTGACTTTTAGTTGTAATTTGTTAATAAACAGCTGTAGTTAAGATTTATGTACATTTACATATAGATTTAAGAATATAGATCTAAGGTCAGTATTTCAGAAGAACTCACCATCCACCATTAAGACTAGATTTTCAAAGAGCTCCATGTCTGGAATGCTGAACTTCTTTACAAGTCTGTACCCAATTATGGGTTCTAAGTTCTTCTGAAAATCTAAATTATATTTGCATACCTACAGAAGAAGCTTGAGTCTTTAACAGACTGGCTCCAGCTGCAGGCACAGAGCACTCAGGGATTTGGCCCAAACTCGTCTGAAAATCTGGCCCTTTAAAACTGCAGCTGTACAGTAAATAATCCTTAATCATCTAATGGTTGTTCCTTTATAATGAATTTCTGGAGTAGATGGCTTAAATTTTTGTAAACACAGTCCATGTGTCCATAAATACGAATTTGAAGAACCCAATACAACATACTGTAAATGAAAACTGCATCACTGGAATAGAAGCAAAACTTCCAAGAAATTCAGCAAGCCCAGATGTTTGCTGTAGATAAGCTTAAGATTTCTTTAATATCTGTATTAAAATGCCTTAAAGGAAACATATTAGGTTAAAATATTACTTTTATTATTCAAGCTTTCTTTTTATGTGGCATAGTTGAACTATCATCTGCTGACATAGAACAATTTCCCTTTTGTCTATAGGGATATCATGGTATAGATTTATTTCTAACAACTTATGGAAGATGATTATTTTTCATATTAACTATGGAACTGTTAGGCTTAAAATTGTTGCTTGAAGAAAAGCACAGTTTATTAAACACACTGAGAGCAAATAAAGTATGCACACTGTTTAGCAAATATGGTTGGTCTTAGAAAATAAATACTTCCTTAACTCATGTAATACTTGTATTTGAATATAGCTTTACAAAAGTATAGATAGTAGGAATGAGCATTGCACACCAAAATCTTATAAACCCACACAAAAAGAGAAAAAAAAAAGATTTTGCTCCAGTTTTCAATTGTCTCTGTCTTCTAGATAGGCTATTTTCAATATAATTCTGCTTAAGAGTTGCAAATAAAAACTGCTGCATAAATTATATATAATCTTTTGAACTTTATGCACACAGTGATGTGTTGTGTTATTGTGTATATGAACTTTATAATTTCTTAAAGTCTTGCAACACAAAACTGCAGGAAAAAAGACAAAATCCAGTACCTGTTATCTGATGAAGTTTTCCAGTGCCCGAGCTTTCTGCAGCTTGAGTTCACTCTGCCAGAGCTTGTGTATTAAATGCTTTTACCTCCTTAAAAAAAAAAAAAAAAAAAAAAAAAAAAAAAAAAAAGCAACAAAACACCCAAAAGAAACCACAAACCCGGGAAAAAAAAAAAAAAGTATGTCAGCACAAGCCCAGACGAAACTCCAAATCCGGGAAAATAAAATTAACCATGCAGATCAAAGGCAGACGAGTACTGAGACCGAATGCCTGTAATCTGATCAGTGATCAGTTGCCATACATCAAAGAAAGTGCTTTGGAGAGGAAAAAGAGCTTCTTTTCCAGCAGGTAGTTGCACTCTTAAATTCTGCCTTTCAGTACTCTGGTTCTTTTGTCAAAAATCGATCACCAGCTTCTCCCCCCCCC
>WBNM01011271.1:76356-110017 GCA_013399055.1 Ramphastos sulfuratus | reverse complement strand
CCCCCCCCCCCCCCCCTTTCCTTTCTTGTGCTGGGAGAATGCACACGGTTCTGAACTGCTTAGAGTTGAGTGGCTGGATCTGTAGCTTTTGAGTTCCCAAGCTGTGTTGTGGATTGTGTGTTGGAAGCTTTCCCCAGTGCCAGCGGGTTCCGCTTTATCCCTTTCATCTCGCTGAGCTGCAGATCCCATGACATCATTCAATGCTGTGGGACTGGTTAGAGAGCTATAGTACAGCCTGTGGGGGAATACAGCTAAAGAGCAACAAGAGTTTGCATGATTTTCTAATCAGGTTACTCCATTGTAACAAACCCAAGGCTCACTTCAAAGTTTTCATTACACTAAAGTTTCCTCCCAAGAAGGGAGAACAGTGTGGGTATAAGGTTTTCTTTAAAAGATGCTTTATAAGTTTGTCTGCAATGGGAAGTTACAATTTTCCATGAAGTTCTGGAAGTCAGACATGTAGGTCCGTTTGCTAGGCAGCCGTAATACGTGACAGAAAACTTCTTTTGTTTGTCTCTTTATTGAGGTTGGGAGAGGAGGAAATTGTGTATTTTGTGCATTGGAATTGCTTTTTTGCATTGGCAAAGCCAAGCACAATAGAACATGCTTAGTCCTGGGTTCGTGTCTTCCCTGCTACTTACTGTGTGGCCTTTTGCAAATCATTGTATTAGAGCCTGACTCATCTGTGGCTCATGATTCCTTTACATAAAGAAGCTGTAAAGCTTCCATAAGGAACTCACTGAAGGTTTTCAGTGCAAAGGCATTTTTTAAGCTGGGGTAAATTTGAAGTGGTCACCATTGTGCCATCAGCAGAAAAAGGCTATTTTGGGAGGTAAAAGTACATTGACAGACGTCATTTGCGCTGGTGTAGTTCTTAGGTCCAAGACCTGTTGGAGGGTCTTGTGCAGCCCTGGGAAGCAAGGGAGTCTTCAACGGTGCTGTGACTTGCCCTGTTCTGATGCAGCGGAAATGCAGAAATATACGACTGCATTTCATTTTCTGTCATCTGAGGCAAGCTTCACGTTTGGCACAGAGATTAATTCAGCCCTCTGTACTTCAACTGCTAATAAAACATACAAATATCAAGCAGGATAGCTTTTAGGATAATCAGCCATATTGAAGATGTCACTGAAGTTCTCATAATGTACCCTATACTTTAGAGTGTACCACAGGTGCAGATGAAAGCGATCCAAGCCTGTCAACGGTAGATTCCTGCAAATATTTGCACACTGAGTAACCAAGCATTCATTTAAAGGGCAGAAGCAAAAAGAGGAAATATGCTAGTCATGTTTGCCTTGAGTATGAAAACCAAAAGCAAACAATCAGCAGACAATGGGTATCGGAGAGTCGAGTGTGAGAGTGAACAGATAAGTGTCTTGTTGAGATTCCTCACTCCGCGCCGCGTTTGCAGGCTGCAGCCTCCTCCCTCCGCCCGCTGCCGGACACTGCCAGCGACAGTGCGTGTGTGTCCTCCTGCAGCCGGGGACCTGCCGAGCCCTCCCTGCCCAGCCAGCCTGCGGCTGCTGCCCACTGCTCGGCGCTCCCACCCAGGCTCGGGTGACTGGGAGATGCTCCTTAGGCACTCGGTGGGTGAGGGAGCCTTCTGCTGGCTGGCTGATGTACTGAGGCCAAGCCGCAAGCCAGTAGTGAGCACTGTACTTCATAGGGATGGAGATTCACATTCCCAGAAAGCTTTGATATCCTTATAGGGAGTGCTATAGAATAGAATTTTGCTGCTAGCTGGGCATAGTTTAAATACAGTTTCGGATTGTCTATCCAGACAGGATTTTGGGGTATGTTCTGGTAGTTGAGATAGAGGAGAGGTGGTGCAGGTATAAAGGAGTATCATGCAGGTGATGAATCTAACAGGAATACACTGCTGGAAAAGTACTTACACCATAAGTTTTCCCTCCTCATCTGTTTTACAATTCCATCTCTTACAAAGAAAAGAAAACTATCCAGGCTGCTTACTTTGATTTTAACTTTAACTGTGCTCTTTCGACATACAACTTCTCTCTTCTCACTTGAAGACTCTTTTGGTAACAGACCACTAGAAATGCTTATGATGAAATAAACTTTATGGATGTGCTGAAATAGCCCTTTTCTGTTAATTTCAGAGGTGCTTTTCATTAAGAACGATACTGTTCAGAGAAAACACCTTCTAGTTCTCTGGATTTTAAGTAACGGCAAGTCCTAACGGACTGTTACAGGTCTTTGATCTTTCTTTTGTACATATGAAAAAGAGAAGCAAGGTTAATTATTACCAATTTAACCTTCTAAAGCGTAAGCATTACATTTTGCATTTATGACACTCTTTTTCACTGTGAAGCCTAGCAGCCTGGAGAATCTGACATTTCCTATTCTGTGGCTTCCCCAAACTTTGATCAGATGTGTATAATAAGAACAACAGTTGTCTGTATAATTCGGTATTTTTCCAAAGGTTGAGAATAATCTTTATCCTTACAATAAAATTAGGATGATACATATATATTGTGATTTGTATAAAGCACCAGCACTATTTCTGTACCAGAGGCAGAAATAGAATCTATGTAACCTGACACTTCACTTACACCTTATGATCATCAGCTCATGCTTCCTCTTTTAGTCACTAATCCAGCAAAGCATTCAAGCACAAGTGGTCTGATTAAAATCCATTAGACTACTCAGTAGATGTTTGATTCTAATCACTGAAATTACAGGAGTAGGATTTGACCTGAAAATACAGAAATTGAGTATCCAGCTGGCACTGGCATCTAAAAAGATACAGAATTTTCTGTGTAGAACCATACAGAGGGGTGTCTTGGAAGTCCTCCATCTTGGAAGTCCTGCAGAGGGAGGTGCTATCATCCTAATTAATTGTTTAAACCTTTCTAAACTTTGTATGAATCTTCCTTGAGAAATATTTAGTGACTTTACCATTCTGTTTTTTACTGTGTGAGGACCTCAAGATCTTAAGGAGGTTGCTTCATTTTTCTCTTTAAGGTTAGGCAAGAATTAGAGCAGTTTCAAGTTAGGCAGACTAGAATCCTAATTCAGACATTTTTAGGTAAACAGAATGAAGCCCAGGGCTGCTCTTCATGCCAAAAGTGCTTCAGTGGGCCAAAGCCATCAAAGATGGTCAGTTGATAGAGAGTTTTCTGAAGATGTTTTTCAAATACATCTAAATCTTAAGAAAAATTCTTTGTGGAAGGAACACTCAAACCTATCAAACAATTGACAGTGATTATACAACCCCCTTGCCCCATGTTTAACAAGGCTGTTTTAGTATTCAGGTTGTGCCTAACATACTTGTGTCATATAGATCAAATGATTTACCATGTGTCCTGAGTTCAGCTAGGATAGGGTTAATTTTCTTCACAAAGAGCTGCGAGGGGCCATGCCCAGGATGGCCAGCTGAACCAGCCAGTGGGGTGCTGGAGACCATAAACTGGAGACCATAAACTGAGTGGGCAGTGGCAATGCTTGCCTGGCTATGGGGTTTGGTGCAGCAAAGCATGGTCTGAGCTGCATTTTGTGTTACTTGTTTTATATATTACTTCTTTGCTATTGTTGTTATTCCTGTTGTTCATTTGTTCTTTGTAGCACTCTGTGACTCTCCTTATCTCAATCCACAGGGTTTTGCATTTTTCTCTTAATTTCTCCTTCCCATCCTCCTGGTAGGGGGGGACGGGACGGGAGTTGCCAGTTGTGTGAGCAGCTGCTTCGGGCTCAGCTGCAGCTGAGCTCGAAATCATAACACACGTTGCTTTATACACATGCTCTCTCCAACTCTTCATTGTACGTCTTCTGCCATGTTCCTTCTACTTCAGTCCATAGGAGCTCCAACAGACATTCAGAGAAGAGGTCAAGAATCATCATAGGAAATGCAGAGCCAGCATTACAGCCCCACTCATTGGCCATGCAGCCATCTTTTGTGCTAACCACAGCCTTTCTAAGTGTGGCATGGATTTTGGATATCCTATTACAAATGTCACACCAGCAGCATCAGTGCAGTTGCAAGCTTTCATCATGCACATCTAGTGCATGATGATCATCAATGAGCTGCTGATTTATAGACATGGAAGACCATTTTCAGAGCCTTTTGTGGCAGGTCAGCTCTGTCTCCAAATTACTAGTTGTCAACCATGGCCTCAGTTGTAGTCAGAAGTGCTGATCATCACCCTTCCGAAGTGTTAGGGGAATATTGTTCTGTGAGGTTAGTCAGTCCTGTGGTCAGGAGAGGCACTTTAGAATACCCAAATCCATCCTATTCTATAATCTGCACTGCCATCCTGATAAAAGCTAACACCCTGTTTCACATGGGTGTTGTTAGGCCAGGTATTGTTGATACCTACTCCCACTCTTCGCTACAGTGCTTGCAGTCTAAGAACAACTGCAGCACCTTTAGGAAGAAAAATCAAGACCCTTTGGCGTTTCCTGAAAGACTGGCTCACTGTTATCACAGAGTATGTTAACATCAGACTTACCATAATCTGCAACACTCTGCACAGTCATTGCAGAGCAACTTGTACTAGCTAGTTAACACTAGCTTTGAATGTAGTCCCAGCAGGTCCTGACTTTTAGGGAAAAAGCCCATTTGGCCAATCATCTCTTCTGCAATGGCTGGTCTTTGATCTCGTGACTTAGGAAGAGAAAACAGTTTTGGTTTGCTTGTCTTTGGTCCTTAATTTTTTATTACTATTTGCCTGTGTTGCTTTTTTTTTTTTTTCTCTCTCTCTCCCATGGCTCTTCACAGGACCCAGCTATGACTGGTGCCCTTATGAGTACCCTAAGATGTAAGCAAAATGGAGATTTTCAGTTCTTGGCTCACCAGTAGAATCACTCTAAGGGAAGCCTCAAGGGCATTCCTGCATCAGATAATATGAAAGATTGGGAATTTGACTTTGAGGTTTTCCTGAAGGTTAATGTAGGTGCACCCTGTAGGAAGTATTAGTTAATTCACCTGTGACTGGCAGTCAGAAAGTGTGGTTTTATTCCTGGTTCTATCATATGGGTATGACTGGAGGCAAGTTACTTTTTCTCACTGTGTTACATCCTCAGTTGTGTAAATTACAGCTAAAACAAAATCAAAGGAGCAATGGTGGTTTATGCTATATGGCCATCCAGTCCTTCCCCTCAGTATGTTTTCATTTCTGTTTAAAAGTATTTGAGATAAAACACAAAACAATTCTCTATGAATTTTAAACCAAAACAATCTGGTTCTGAAAGTTCAGAAATTTCTGGTTTTAAACATTCTAGAATAATAGTAATCATCATCATCATCTTTGAGACAATAGTGTGCTTTTCACTTTACTGTGTGGTGAAGTTTCACAGCCTTTAGCTGTCCTCACACACATCTGAGAAGTAAATCAACAGAAGAGTTGTCTCTTTGTAATTGTTCCTCATTGTTCCATTAAATGGAAACACAAAGTTTCCTCCCTCTTCTACGCTGAGTTTTTCACTTGTACTGAAATGGTCCACTGTGATTTTCTACCTGTAGGGTGAATGAAGCTCTGCACCATCATGCAAACTTTAATAATTTAGTTTCTTTTCAGTGGTGCTAGTGTGTCATTGAAGTGACTTCCCCCAAGGATGTTGGAGCTGATCAGCAATATTGTTCATGTAGCTAGAACAAAAGATTTGATGGACCCATGATTTTGTAATTTGTATTTTAGAAGCCAGTGGATGTTTTTAAGGCACTATATATTCAGCCTGCTTTTAAAAGTAGCATATCCTTTTCTTCAAAACACTTTATTATCCAACCTTCACTCTTAAACTTGCCAAAGCTTTTGCCACATTTTGCTAGATGTTGCAGAAAAACCCAGGTGTTTAAGAGGAGGCTGGATGAGGCACTTAGTGCCATGGTTTAGTTAATTAGAAGGGTTAGGTGATAGGTTGGACTTGATGATCCTGGAGGTCTTTTCCAATCTGGTTAATTCTGTGATCAGCAAATAATTAGGATCAGTGCTATCAAGAACATAATATGCTCTCCAACTGCTGCCATACCTGATCCCATAACTGCGGTGAATATGAGCATAGAATGAAATAGTATTAAAAAACGAACACCTCAAATCTAAATCTAAATGTTCTATAGAAAAGGCAAAGAAGGCAGGATAAGTGGGAAGGAAGGGAAAGGAGAAACTAATTTAATACGTGCAATTAACTGATCAGGAGTACAGATCATAGCTGGCTACCTGCCTAGTTGTTATCAAAACACATGTTTAGAAGTATTCCCTTCAGGCAACTTCAGCAAAACAATTTCTAAAAGATCATGGAGTTAGTTTCCATTAGAGAGAGTGTTCTTATTTTAGACAACATTGTGTTTATAAATGCTTGAGTCAGATCATAGAGAGACTGCAAACACATGATGACCATACTTCTGTCTTCAAACAATTGCTCAGGTTTGTCCTTTATTTTCACTTTGTAGTTCAGAGTTTTCCCTATTTATGTAAAACACCCTCAGTCTATCTCACAGATCTTATGCCACTCTTGTCTTCCTCTTCCCTTTTATTCTGTTAATGAGAGCTGGCCCTCTTTCCCAATTTTTTTTTTTTTTTTTTAAATCAGTGCTTCTTTTTATGCTATTTTTTTTTAAATACTGTATTTGTTTCAGCTTTGTTTCAGCGGGCTGTTTAGTTAAGGCATAAACATGCAGAAATGTAGTAGTTAAGACTCTCTCGGCTAATACTCGTATTTTCCTGTGAGTTATATTAGCACAGACCTGGTAACAATACAATTCCACTTTCCCTGATTTGTTGCTTGAGCATCTGGGAGCTTACTTCAGCAGTTCATGTAAAATTTCGTAGTGCCTTTATCAAATCCTACACTCCCAAGTACACATATTGCAAACACAAATCCAAATTTCTGAGGAATTTTGGTTCCTTAAGGAGTGACCGCAAACTGTGCTTATCCAAAGAGCCTGAAATTACTCATTTGGAAGTGATAATTACCCTGAAAAGTGCAAAAAGAGAGTTGAGGTTTCTTTAATTTTATCCCTGTAGCAAAACACTTCTACATTCATATCTTTAAGCAGTCAATAGGACTTAAGTATATGCATATTTCTGAACTGGGGCCTGGACCATATGTTATTTTTGGAGATTCAAGTGTAAAGACAAAAGTCCTCAGAAGATGGTATAATAACTGACTTAAAGAGCAGCAGTAGTGTAATTTTTAGATGAGTTTCACCTCCTAAAGTAGATTTATTCAAAAAAAGACAAGATGTACAGATTGTCACCACTCTTGAATGTGCAGCTATGATAAATAGCATTATCATTGTCATCTGAACAGAATCAGTTTCAGAAGAAACAGCAGCTAGATCTAATCCCTAAGCAACTGTCTGCAGCCCCAGTTGCAATACATCCTTTTTTCACATTTTCTGCTTTGAAAGAGTTGACAGATTTTATTATTTTCTTTATCCCCCCCCTCCCCAGGTTATAAATGATAAAGTATACTTTCCCTGTATGATGTGATAGCAACTGCATCATACTGTCTATAAGAAATCATCCATATTAGCCACAGCCATAAAAATGACAAAAGAATAAGGAAAAGATAAACAACAGAGTGCATGTTATAAAAAAAGACCAGGTTCAGCTGATACATGCTGCCAGCTTTTTTAGGGCAGATGTTCTTTTTCTGACATTCATCTGTTTTTAGTCTGGAGTTCTGTATCTAGTTTGACACACATTTCCTAGTTCATGATTTGTAAAGCTTTCGTATACTTTCTCTAGATGCATTGTTGCACTTTACCTCACCTTAAGACTCTTCATGCTCTTCTGAAAAACAAAGCGCTATGAAAACAACCTAAGACCAACAGATTACAAAGACTACACAAAGATGACTCAGGAAAAGCAATCGTGGCTTCTAATAATACCATCAAAGTAGTAATGTAAGTGATGACAGGACGGCTTTAAGGTTTGGTTGGAAAGGGTTATGAAAGTCTAACAGATTTTTTTAATCAAGAAAATACTGCGAGGGCAATGTATTGTAAGATTGTCAGAATTGGTGACTGTCAACTAATGCACATAATTCCTTACTGAAATGCCACAGAAAAATCACTTCTTAGAAGTCTGTTTATTCTGTGGAACATGACCTCGCATGGCAGCGTTTTATTTCTTGATTTATTTTTGTGTGGTGTGCGTGGTCTCCAAATGTTGAGCTATGGAAATGTGGCTCCGTTGTTTATATGAGATATTCCAGCTTCTGACCTATTCTAAGTGCTTTGGTGTTAAACTCATACTTCTATCAAGGAGTGAACTGAACTTTATAGAGTAGCCAAGAAGTACGAGAAACACAATAATGTCCCTATTGTTCTGCAACTTAACATGATGCTGTATGAAGAAATTCCTGCTTTTGTTTATTCTGGACTTGGTGACTTGTTTCATTTGATACCCACGAGTTCTTGTAACAAAATAAGCAGGAAGAATTTGTTCTGTACCAAGATTTTGGATTTTAAGGTTTTTTTTTGCACCCTTGAAAATAAGACAGTTATGAAACTACTGTCTTAGCACTTTAGTATTAATACCTAGCAATTGAAGAGGTCTGTAAGGTATGAGACATTGAATCATAGAATCATGCAGGTTGGGAAAGACCCCTGGGATCAACTCCAACCATAGACCATACTCTAAAAGTTCACCCCTAAACCATATCCCCAAGTACCACATCCAAATGACCTTTAAACACATCCAGGGATGGTGACTCAACCCCCTCCCTGGGCAGCCTATTTCAGTGTTTGACTGCTCTTTCTGTGAAAAACCTTTTCCTAATGTCCAGTCTAAAAGCTACTCTATTGCAGTTTGAGGCCTTTCCCTTATCTTCTATCACTAATTAACCTGTGAGAAGAGACCAGCATCAACCTCTCTACAATGTCCTTTCAGGACATTCATTAGTGATGAGGTCTCTCCTTAGCCTCCTCTTCTTCAAACTAAATAGCCCCAGCTCCTTCAGTGGCTCCTCATAAGATTTGTTCTCCCGCCCCTTCACCAGCTTCCTTGACCTCCTCTGCACTCACTCCAGCACCTTGATATCTCTCTTATATTGTGGTGCCCAAAACTGGACACAATACTTGAGATGTGGCCTCACCAGTGCCGAGTACAGGGGGACAATTGTGTCTTGTACGTTCCACTAGATCACAGCAAATGCATATAGTATATCTTATGCCCCTTTGGACTCCTGTTCAATCACAGGTTCATGCAGCAATGTTCATATATTCATATATATGAAGAATGGTTTGGGTTGGAAGGGACCTTCAAGATCATCTAGCTCCAGACTCCTTGCCACAGGCAGGAACACCCTCCACTAAACCAGGTTGCTCAAGGCCTCATCCGAACTGTCCTTGAACACCTCCAGGGAAGGGACATGCATGATATCCTGTGGCCACCTTTCCAGTGGCTCACCACCCTTACTGTAAAGAATTTATTTCTAATATCCAGTCTAACTCTATCCTCCTCAAGCTTAAATCCATTCCCTCTCATACTATCACAAGCCCTTGTAAAAAGTCCCTTCTCGGCTTTCTTGTAGGACTCCTTCAGTACTGCAGGGCTGCTATAAGGTCTCCCTGGAGCCTTATTTTCTCCAGGCTGAACAATCCCAGCTGTTGTAGCCTGTCCCCACAGAGGAGGTGCTCCAGCCCTCCGATCATCTTCCTGGCCCTCCTCTGAACCTAAGTCAGCAATTCAATGTCCTTCTTCTGCTGGAAGCACCAGAACGGGACACAGTACTCCAGGTGGGGGTCTCATGAGAGCAGATAGAGGGGAAGAATCACCTCCCTGCCTGTTATACTTCTTTTGAAGCTTGCCTTCTGGGCCATGAGTTCACATTGCTGCCTCATGTTGATTTTTTGTCAGCTGACCCCCCCAAGTCTTTCTTCTCGAGACGGCTCTTGAGCCACTGTTTTCCCGGGCTTTATTTGAGCTTGGGATTGTCCCAACCCAGGTGTAGTACCTTACACTAGGCCTTGTTCCACTTCATGAGATTGGCATGGGCCCACCACTCAAGCCTGTCCAAGTCCCTCTTTCTTCCAGCATGTCAATCAGACCACACAGCTTGGTGTCATCTGCAAACTTGCTGAGGGTGTGTTCAATGCCACTGTCAATATTGCTAAGAAAAATGTTCTAGTACCAACCCCTGAGGGATGGCAGCTGTCACCAGTCTCCATCTGAACATTGAGCTGTTGACCATAAGACTCTGAGTACAGCCATCCAGACAATTCCTTATCCAATGAGTGGTGCATCCCTCAAGTCCATGCTTTTCCAATTTGGTGACCAGGATATCATGCAGGGCAGTGTCAGATGCTTTACACAAGTTCAGGTAGATGACATTGTTTGTTCTTCTCTTATCCACTGATGATGTAACTCCATCACAGAAACCCACCAAGTTCATCAGGTATGATCTGCCCTTGGTGAAGTCATGTTGATTACCAATGTTCATTCATGTCTTCTCCATGTCCTGTATGCCTTAGCAAAGCCTTCAGGAGGGTCTGCTCCAGGATGTTTCCAGGCACACAGGTAAGACTGACTGACCTATGGTTTCTGGGGTCTTTCTTTTCTTCCCTATCTTCAAGATGTGAGACAGGAGAGCCAAAGAAGATGAACGTAGGAGAGATCTCAGTACTCTAGGAACCAGTCTGCTTTGCAGCATCCATTGTCAGAATTTATTTTCAATCACAGAATCAATCATAGAATACCAGGTTGGAAGAGAACTCGGGGATTATCTGATCCAATTTAGCAAAAGCAGAGCTTAGACAAGACGGCTCAGCACCCTCTCCAGCCAAAAATTATCCAATGTTAGGGAATCCACCTTTTCTCTGGGGAGATTATTCCAGTGCCTAATTGTTCTCGTTGTGAAAATTTTACTCCTGTGGCCCATGAAAATGTCCCCAGGAGTTATTTGTGCCCATTACCTCTCATCCTTTCCATGTGACTTCTTGTGAAACGAGAGTCTCATTCCATCCTTCCATCACTTAAATACTGGAACATGGTGATAAGCTTTCCCCAAAGCTTTCTTTTCTCAAGGCTGAACAAATCCAGTTCTCTTAGTGTTTCGTCATATGACAGCCTTCCCAGTCCATTTATCATCTTCCTGGCCCTTGTCTAGACCCTCTCCAGTTTGTCCACATTTTTTTGTATAGTGAGGACCAGAACTAAACACAATATTCCAGAAGAAGAGGTTCAGACAAAAGCAGCTGCTCTGGAATGGCACTATTTGTGCAAAGCTTTTAGTAAGATTGAAACACTTTAAGCCTTCCTGGTACTTATTTGGTACTGGTATCACTGAAAGATTAAAAAAGGATCAATCACCACTACTACAGGAAAAAAATGTGTGGAGGAATCTCTGGGAATGGTTTGTTCTTATTTTCTTCCAATCTTTGCTACATTTGTTTACTGCACTGCATTTATTAAAGTGAAGAAAGCCTGTTATTTCATCAAACTCTGCATGTCTGTCCCCAGTATAGTGTTTGTGCAGATAAGGAAAATAGAATTAGGCAAACTGGTTTTAAGTACCAGCTCTGCACAGATATGCCATACTCACATTCTGGTAGACTGCAGCTATACTGACTTCTGCAACCCCAGTTAGGCACTGGGCTTCCTACAGCTGTATCTTTTGGGCTGAAGTGCCAAACAAAATCATGCCACTACTCAAATTTCTTCACAAAGTCTTATGGAAGAAGCTGTCTGAAATCTCCTTTCACGTGCTGTGAAGCGTAACATGCCAACATCTTAAGTTAAATAAAGCATGTAAGGCTATGCCCAGTCTTACTTTGCTGCCTGATCTGAGTTACAGCCATTGCCCAAGAGCAGTACATTTCCTGCAGTGTCTCTTTCAGCATGAGGCCAGAAGGGCCAGAAATGACAGCGAGAACTTTGGCTTCACCTCTGGAAGCAATGAATGGCTGATGGGAGAACATGCAGATCATATATGAACTTGGCATTATATCAACACCAGGTGCTATTTTAATAGCTATGTAATCTCCTGTGCTAAACAGTAATTGGAAGCAGGTTTGCTGATACCGAGTTGTCAGACTCCATGCAAGCTGCCTTCGGTTCTGTCATGCTGATGAGGATGTCAAGCCCTACCTGGAGATATTTTGGTTGGAGAAGAAAAGTCTGTATTGCTGGACACTCGTGACACAAATATTCTTGTGATTTATCCAACCTACGTGAGTGCTGCTGCTGAAGAAGCACCTGACTATGACAAGGGGACAACTAGAACTATCAATTGTATAAGCATAGTCCTTGTTTCCCTTCCTAGCTGCACTTGGTAAATATACATAAGTAAGTGAAAAAGACAGAGTGGTTATTCCTTCATTTTATGTCTCTGTAAGTCACAGAAAACAATGAACAAACACTGTTCATGCAGTGATAGGGCATCAGATATCTCTGAGACCTGCAGAGAAATATACAGGACAACTGTTCATTGTCAGCACAGAAAGCCCAACCTCTTTTCTAGTGTTCTGCCTCGCAAAGCTTTATGCTGTGCCTGGAGGAAGATCTAATTACTCAAAGCCTTGTTGTTTGATGGTGTTAGAATTTTGGCTGACTGAAAACAGAAAGGTTTTGTTCTGTAAACCTCTCTGAATAGTGCTGTGCCTGGTACTGTTCATGCTATTCATCCTGTCAGGAAAGACCTTTAGCCAGCAATGTGTTCAAGATATAGTTTGATGACAGGTGAGACTTCAAGGACTCTCAGAACACCACTACTGTCTGAAGGAGTGGAAGGTGCTTTCTGTGAAGATACAGAGAGTGAGATAGGATAGATGTATCAAATACTAGTAATCTGAGGCATTGCTGTATGATTGCAAATGAACTCCTATTTCCTAGGCTCTTTTTGTTGATGGGAGTGTGCAGACACAGGCCAAAAGACATTATGTAGTGAGCTCAGTTTCACAAAAGCAATCTTTTCCTGACCATAGCCCTCTTATTATTTTAAGAACAAACACCAGTGGAAGACATTAAATTGCTGGAGGAGACCTCTAGCACAGAGGAAGTCAGTGGGCAGAAATGACAGGTGAACAGAAATGAGCATGTGTGGAAATGTGCATGAAGATGATGANAACCAAAACAACCACCAAAGCTTACTCATTATCTGTTAGTGGCAGATACTAAAACAGAGTAAAGGAGAAGCGAAGGGAAGCAGCTTCCTGGAGCAAAGAGAGACAAATTATTTACATTTTGGCTTTTTATGCCTTTCAGCAAACTAATGAATGATATAGACTTCATCATTATTATTCTTTTACAACCAATAATCTAATTTCTCTCATTAAAATATTCCAATTAACCTCGAACCAGCACAACTGTGGTACTTAGGAAAATGCACAGAGGTTTACAGGATAGTCTACATTTTCATGTCAAATTTGTAGCAGAGCAACCTTGAAAATTACCGATAAGAACTTGAACAAGTGTTCCATTTATTCAGAGAAATAATTACAAATAGTAAGTGCTATAACAAAGACCTTAAATTCTGCAAGAGGAAATGAAAGATTCTGATGCGTTCATCTGCCAGTTTGAGGCTAATTGGAATATTTTAATGAGAGAAATTAGATCATCGGCTGTGAAAAGAACATAATCATGAAGTCTGTATCATTCATTGGTTTGCTGAAAGGGATACAAAGCCAAAATGTAAACAATTTGTCCCACTCTGTTCTGTGATGCTGTTCCCATTCACTTCCTCTGCACTCTGCTCTAATCTCTCCACTAACAAATAACAAGGTAAGCTTTACTGGTTGTTTTTGTTTTCCTGTCTGGGAAAGTAGAGGGAAAACAAGAGGGTAGATGTGTATGCTTGTAAATTTTGCTTTGCTGTAAATGTAGCTTTATCTTCCAAGGCATCTGAGTTGGTCTGGTAAATTTCAATTCGGAGCGGGGGGGTGGGGGGAAGAGAGCGGGGAGAAGTTCCCAACCCACCACAGTTGAGAATCCCTCAGGATCCTCAGTTCTGTAAATTGCAATGTCTATTACTTGTCCCATGATTTACTGCAACTTTCCCACACTGTGTTAGAAGCTTGTCTTTTAGGCATCTATGGAAAAGTGACTGGATTTTCAGCAGTTCTGGGCTGTACTAACATGCCATGTAGATTAGCTCTGCACAACTGCTGTTCCTTCAGCCCAGTTAGTTTAGATGTAGTGAAAACTCACTGTTGCCTGGTCAAGACCACACCATGATTTTGTGGGAGTGCTGGCTCCTTTGGTGGGGAACAGCTTGCCTGCATGTCATGCTTAGCTGGAAGCTCTTCATCCATTCACCCCAAGCTGTAACGTGTGCAGGGTCCCTGAAGGCCTGCCCATATGGTCTGGTGTCACCCTTTAGTCATTGGAACAGTGAGCACTGGCTGTCTTTGGTTTGGGCTGTCTGGTGGGACAATAATCCCCTCTGAGTCAAGAAACAGATGCTCCCTTTCATCCTGTAAAAAGGCAATATGCAGCATATTATGTGCTGCTTGGTTGCTTTTGGGATACATAGGGATCAGCATGTTGCACTGCTTTGGACTGGAACTGAATCAGTATAAATAATTGTTCTATTTTCTGAGTCTTAATTCACAGAAAATCATTTTAACACTGTACAAGCCTTGCTATTTTGGTATTTGCAGCTTTGGTGTCTCTTCCTCAGCACACGTGCTTTGAAAATAGAAATGCATATTGGAATAAGAATGTGCAGAAGATGAAGAGTATATGCTGAACATTTTGAGAACCAGTAATCTCTCTGGTTTAAAAGGCTTCGATAGCTACCTTTTAATTAAGGATCTGCAAACAGTAATTTTCATCCCTATTTCACAAGAAATATAGCTCTGTTCAAAGCTGTCCTTTTATGGCATGATATGATTACCTCAGCTACTCTTTACAGCTAGGCTCTTTATCTTCTTGCTGAAATGATCCAGAAACTTACTTTGAAAGGCAAGGTACTGTGGATATGATTCTCATTTTTCTGTTGTTCTATCTTCCTCTTTTGTGAATAGTATTTTGTACTTCCAATAGGTGATTTAACTTAAGCATTGCCTTCCGGAGAAGCTCAGAATTAAACTCTAAATGCTATTTACTTTCCTTTAATTATAGAAATACATCAGGTTAGTTTGTAATTAAAGATAATGATACTGTTGTTGGATACCTTGTGGGAAGATGTTTAAATATTCCATGACCAAGGAGATGTAGAAAGGAGGGTAGCAAAGATAGAAGGTGGGGTGTTTTTTTTTCCCCCTGTCTCCTGGAATGGAGAACAAAGATAACCCCCCGGCAAATTTGGAATGTAAATCAAACGCAGGAAGACAGTAGCAGTTGTGGATCTACTGCATGCAAGAGAAGGAAGTGGAACACTGAAAAGCACAGAGAAGAGCTCACACAGCTTTTGAGGCCCACCTTCAGGAGGTCACCAGTCCCAGCAAACTGCTCGTGTTCTCCCAATGGAGATCACAGAAAGGGGCATCAGGAGATTCTGGCCAGATCTCTCTTTTGACTTAGGCTGCACATAAAAATGGGCTATGAAGGTGCCAAACTTCACACAAAAGTAACCAAGACTTTGTTGTAGGTCCCCTTCAAAGGATTCTTCTTTCAAAGAGGTATAGCCCTGCTATGAGGACAGGCTACAAAAGTTGGGGCTCTTCAGCCTGGAGAAGAGAAAGCTTTGAGGAGACCTTATAGTAGCCTTCCAGTATCTGAAGGGTGCCTACAGGAAGGCTGGGGAAGGACTATTTACAAGGTCTTGTAATGACAGGACGATGGGCAATGGGTTTAAACTAGCAGAGAGGAGATTCAGACTGGATGTTAGGAGGAAGTTCTTTACAGTGAGAGTGGTGAGGCACTGGCACGGGTTGCCCAGGGAGGTTGTGGCTGCTCCCTCCCTGGAGGTGTTCAAGGCCAGGTTGGACGAGGCCTTGAGTGACCTGTACTAGTGGAAGGTGTCCCTGCCTATGGCAGGGAGTTGGAACTAGACGATCCTTGAGGTCCCTTCCAACCTTACCATTCTATGATTCTATGATTCTAACAAACAGTTGGAGCTCCTGATGTGTTAAGCCACCACGGCAATATACACTATTGCTTTATCAGCGCTCTGAAGTAGAACGGAGCACTGCTGAATGGCATCTTTGCATCCTCATGAGTGAAGTCAGTATTTACTATGGACAAATGCCTGTATGTCAGGAGGATTGTTAATAAATTGGAGTTTTGCCAAGCTCAAATATCTCTTGATGAGATTGGGTCTTGTCTGATATTCAAATATAGTCAAAGTTTCATATATCTTTGATAATTATGTCTTTAAGGAAGGGAAGGAATAAAGAGAATGAGGGCCAGTATAGTACTGCCCATTCATAACTAATTATTGCTGTACTGAAAAGTCAATATATCCCCTTAAAATATAAGTGAAGAGTGTGCCTTGAACATTCCTGCTGTTTCAAACCATGAATGTTCAGCAATGCAGTTAGCTCCTATGTGCTTCAGCAAGTTTAAAATTCTATCCCATAAAGCACTGTGCATGGGGTTGACTATCCTTCCCTCCCTAGTTAGAGAACAAGAAACCTGAAGTGACATTCTGAAGTTTGCTGCTATTTCATTTCCTTCTTGCTTCATACATGTATTTATTAGTAGTAAGCCCATGCAGGAATTATTCCACCTTCGTGGACTTCTCTTTACATTTGAAATACGCTGACATATGTGGGAGACAACAGAAGAATTAGACAGAAGAAGGTCACTCACACATCTGTAAAGAAAGAATGAAAATCAGTCTGTTCTGGCTGCTTAGGTTGAGAAAATAATTTACTCAACTTGTGGGATATACTGAAGACTGGATAACTTTTGTTGAGCTTGAAAGACTATTATTTGTTTTGTAAAAACGAGACATTACAAATGTGTAGGAAGTCTGTTACAGCATGGTTTCATCTACAGATTCTGGCATTTTAGAAGGCAATAAAGTTTATTGCTGAGATCACATGCGAACTCTTATTTGTAATATTCTCTGCATTGTTTTTAAAACATTTTTGACAGACATGTGGATGGTCCTTTGTGAATTTCTGGTAGGGGAAGTGGGACCATTAGTCATAACTGCCTACACTCTCTAAGTTCCTTGAATACAAAGAACCAGAAAACTTACTCTAGAGAGATTGGAGAGGGGAAAGGAAATCAAATAACATCTTATCTGAAAAAGTCAGAACCTTTCCTTTGATGTGGGTTTGCCCCAGCAGAATCATCTAGAAATGCTTTTAGGCCTTATGCTTTTGGGATTCCTGTGAGGCTACACCATAGGTCTGCCATCCTCAGAACAGGAAAGCTGCACCATAAGCAATAACAGCCTGTGGATAGTCCCTTTACCATATAAAAGGATCTTTAATATTATAACAAGTGAGGTTAGGCATGTGTTGCCTTTGGGAGGTGTATTTGTAGTACATGTGGGTATCCTGAGATAACTTTCATCTAACTAACAGCAAGATCAGGTAGCTATATCAGTGGGTCTTGAGCAGCACTGCCTTTACATCATGCTATATGAAGATACGTGAGTACTTGGTCTTCTGGGTTTTGCTGAAGTCAGTGCTGCCACACCTTTACTGATGTTGTTTCTCAAACTGGAGAGATTAAAGCTATCCTGACTCTGCTTATGTAGGCTATAATTGCACCTTGTTGCAGCGAAAACACACCTAACACTGCAAAAAGTATTGCACTGACGTTTTAAAAAGGAGAAGAGTAAATAGTCTTCATTCTGTGTGTAGCATAGCCACAAAACCACTTTCTAATGGATGTGTTTGCTCAGCTAATGCTTATTCAGTGTTATATGGCAAAGACCTTAAACACAGGCCTACCTCTGCTCTCTCTGGAAGTTGCAAAGAACCTTAAGTTTATCTCAGTGAATTGCTGTAAGGGACAGAAATGCCCTGGGAAGTTTAGATGCAGCTCAGAAATTCTTACCATGTATTTCCAGATGAACCATTTCCACCAATAAGGAGGAGTCTGCTGCAGGCATTGCAGAGACTCATATCCTCTTGATCCTATGTTGAAGGTAAGGCCAGCTTTAATTGCCACAAAGTCTACTGTGTAAAGTGCCAGTATTTGCATTTCATGCTTGTGGTGTCCCCCAAGTAATTAAAAATCCCTTTGTAACTGTTAATCACATTTAATGTGTCAAATCGTTGCTGCTGCTGCAGTTTTATTTAACAGTGACAGCTACAGTAACTGTAATGAGTTAAATCTATTTGAAGCTAGTGACTTGGACATTTTGACTTATTATAATAACAGCAGCAGCTACATTATAGTGTTACGACATACTTTGACTTACATTGTTTTGTTATGTTGAAGTTTGCATTTACAACAGGCATTAGCAATGACCATGGCTTAGCAGGGACATCTGTCAACCTCTAGTGTAAGGCTACCCTCTTGCAAGATAAGAGGGAAATGAACATGCTTGGCTTAGCTGCCTGAAAGAACAGGAAGCATCATACAGATATTCCTCAGTATGAAGAGCACTGAGCAGGGTGTGTGTTTTGATGATCGGTATGACAGAAACACCAAAGTAATTCCAAGTAAGTAGCAGAAACACAGAACAGAATAAAGAACACTGTGGCACAAGACTGCAGACAATGATGTGGTAAAAAACTTTTGGGCTAAAGGCTATCTGGTACAGGATTTGCAGCTATTCTTCTTGCTGCTTGAATGATGATGTGTCAGGAAATCAAGATCTTGCCCATTTTTTTGTATCAATGAAATACTCAGATCTACTTGATAAATTCTTAATATATATTAAAAAAAAAAAAAAGGCCAACTTTCAAAACCAGTTAGCAGATATAGCAGTATATAAACATTGTATGCTGAAAATAATGAGGCATATTCCTTTTTTTGTATCTGGGAATCCTTTTCAGTGTACCAGGGAGAGAAGAAACAAAGGAGTCTCCTTGTATGACAAGGGGAAGAGAAGGCTCTGGGGACATGTTATAGCTGCCTTCCAATACCTGAAAGGATCCTACAGAAAGGATGGAGGGGCACTTTTCATAAGGGTGTCTACTGATAGGACAAGGGGGAATGGTTTTGAGCTGAGGGAGAGTAGGTTTAGACTGGATCTTAGGAAGAAATTCTTCAGTATAAGAATGGTGAGACACTGGAACAGGTTGCCCAGAGAGGTTGTGGATGCCTCCTCCCTGGGGATGTTCAAGGCCAAGTTGGATGAGACCTTGAGAAGCCAAGTCTAGTTGAGAGGCTTCCCTGCCTGTTGTGGGGAGGTTGGAGTAGATGATCTCTAAGGTCCCTTCCAACCTAAGCCATTCTAGAAATCTATGATTTTGTTATTTTAACACATAGCATAGAAGGCGGAGACATAGTGACTTAAATAAAGGGTAACTATTTTCAAAACCTAATTCTTTGCTGTCCTTTTTCATCATTTACCTGGAAAAAAAAATCTGGTATTTGAAGAGTCCATCTATTTGCAAAAATACATAAAAGTTCTGCAAACAAGTTCTGGACTTGTTTGAATTTTGCTGGAGAAAATTTTTTTGCAAGTAGATGGAAAGTTCAAATTTTATTGTAAACTCGCCACTGTACTCACAAGGACTACAGAGTTTTTTCAAAGAGTTCCTTTCTCTGATTTCTATCTATTCACTGCATGTAAGCAAGTAATAATGAGAACAAGCTCTTATTCTGATTTGTTTAGTAGTCTCACACTTCCTTTCTCATTGAATTGGTCTTCATATGCCTTGATGTTGACAATATCCTGCTGAGATGGCACAGCCCACTGCCTCCTGCATAGCATTAGCTGGTGTCAGATGCTTCAAAATAAAGTGTGGAACTTTTATAAAGCTCACAGTGGGGAATAAAAAGTACATAAAAATCCTCACAAAAATTTTGGAAAGCCACAGGTTGACTTGTAGTTGACACTCAAACAGCTTTATACCTTACAGATAAACCAATGAAATCTGTCTAATAGAGAATCTCCAGGTATTTTCATTCAATGCAGAGATTATGTCTAGGGGCTCCTTTTGTCAATAAATGCACTTGCTGAAAAAAAGGATACAGGATGCTGCAAATTCTGACTTGATTTTGATCTCTCAATTTAGTTTTGTCTTTCTTTTATTTCCTCCCACAAAAGTAGAAATTCTTATTTAGGTTAAGCATTTCTGTTCACAAATGAGAGCCAATGAAGGACATAGACTGAGAACAAAACAAAACAAGGATGCTTATGTTTATTTATCAGATGACATTGAACAAGGCAACACACATATTGGAAAATAAAAGTATATATTATATATATAAATTTAGTGACTTAAGACTTCTCATGTTTTAAGCCTTGTACTTTCTAATTTCAAAGTCTGTTTTGTTCTGCCCACCCATAGTGCTAAACTAGCTCTTACTAGCTAAAATTTCTGAATATTGCAATTGATTTGTGTGATTTATGTTCTCTAAGTGTTGCTGTCTGTTGGATGTCATTTATCTGTGGGGCATCTGTAGCCACCTGTCATGGCATAAATACATTTTTCTACAATATCTTAGGCTATGCAGCCTTATCTAAGATGAAGATGTGTCATGGTTCTGTGTTTTATCTTTATATTTTAATTTACCATTCCAAGTCTTGTGCCAAAATAATTTCCTGAAGCTTTTGTCTATCTTGATGCAAACAATTATAGTTCTCTCTTATACATGTATCCTCCCTCTTTTGCATGCATATATAATTTTGTGGAAGTGTGTATAATCTGATGCAGTTGCTCCATCCATACACCTACCTTTTAAGAATATTTCATATACACATGTAGCTGCTCTAAGCTCAGAAATCTTCAGCAAGTTTTTCTGGGTTATAAAAATACCCCAGATTTCTCCTTCCCTGGTAAAATTTGTGTGAATTATTTTTGGTTGTGAAATGTGTGTGCGAGTCTCCTAAAAAATTTTGTGAAAGTGAGTAATCTTTGTTTATCTTCCTGCTATCACAGAGACTCCCTCACAAGCTGGGCAGGTGTCATATTCTCCCTCATTCATTGGGAATCACTTTGGTGCTTACTGTTCCTGTTTATTTCAGGGTCCAGCCAAGTGCCAACCCTGCAGAAATGTGCCAGCCAGCTTAGGTACTAGAAACAGTCTGAATGTGCAGCCTGGCACAGGGAGCAGGACAAATTAGCCTGGACTGAGCTCTATGCTGCCATCCTATGTTGCTATTTGGGTCCAAAGAAATTATCTGCAAGAAAGATGAATTATCTTTATTTTACACAGCAGTCTGCAGTGCTGACGTACCACTGTCTGTTGAGGCACAAGGACATTCATCTGTGTGAAAAAGAGAATGATGTGCAGCTCCACCGCATCCTTTTATGCGATACCTCTTGGGCTATGGAGGAAGCTTAGCATTCGCCCTTAGTCTTGACTTTTGCTATGTTGGCTACCTGTGAGAGTGATACCTTCTTCTGGGAATGTCTGAGAGAGGAGTTAGTGGCAGAGATACCTTCCAATGTCTCCTTTCCAGAGGAGGCAGGGAATGCTTTGGGTCATATGTGAGTAGTTCCCTGAATGCATTGAGGTTGTGCAGTAGTTTAAGTATTGTAGATCATGTTCATTTAATGAGATCTTGGCTAGTCTGATATTAATAGTGGTTTCATTTCTCTTACATTTTCCCACCCTACCACCAAAGAGTAGTGATTAAGAACTTTTTTTTTTTTTGGTTGATTGCTTTTTAATTTTACTGCTTTAAGTGGTGAAACTGGGTAAGATATATGAGAATGCTTTATGCTGCATGCACTTTCCAGCTACTCAGTTCTCCAAAGCTGCACTGAAGCTACAAGAATCAGAACTAAAAGTTACATCTGCCCTTTGAAACCAAATTTGATTAAACACTTCCATATATCTCATAGCCTGGAGTGAGAGTTTGTATCCTTTCAGCTGCAACTTGCAAGCAGTTCAGATGCATTTCTTATGCCAAGGCACACAGCTGTCAGCAGTGCTGTCCTTGAATGAGACAGATGAATAATGTGGCCTCTGGCTGCAGGAGGAGAACAAGCAGGAGATGGGGAGATCCAGTATCAGTAGGAAACGTAACACCAAGCTGTGTGCTCTGTGCTCCCCCAGTTATGGCAAGATAGATGAACTCCCATTGCACTATTATCACTTTCATTCTCTGAGCTATTCCTGGAGCTCCCCCTGCTCTTGAAACCCCAGAGTAAGTAGTATGTGTCATCTGGCCTTTGCTCCTGTGAAGATTTTAAATGCTTACAGGAGAATGATAGCCATCCGATGGCAAGTCCTTAAAATACTATTGCATAGAAGAATAAAAACCTGTCTTGTTATGTCTTCTCGAAACACGCTAACAAGACGTTTTCCTTTTGATCCTATATTAATAACACCACACTTCCCTTCTTTCACTGCTCTAAGTCATGCTCTGAGAAAATCATTTTAATTTGGTCAGTGGTTGACCAAAATATCAAATCTATTCAAAGGAAAAGGACATGGAAGTGTTGGAGCGGGTCCAGAGGAGGGCCACAAAGCTGATCAGAGGGCTGGAGCAGCATTCCTGTGAGGACAGGCTACAAGAGTTAGGGCTCTTCAGCCTGGAGAAGAGAAGACTTCAAGGAGACCTTATAGTAGCCTTCCAGTATCTGAAGGATGCCTATAGGAAGGCCAGGGAGGGACTATTTACAAGGTCTTGTAATGACAGGATGAGGGGCAATGGGTTTAAACTGGCAGAGGGGAGATTTAGATTGGATGTTAGGAGGAAGTTCTTTACAGTGAGGGCAGTGAGGCACTGGAACAGGTTGCCCAGGGAGGTTGTGGCTGCTCCCTCCCTGGAGGTGTTCAAGGCCAGGTTGGACGAGGCCTTGAGTGAGGTGTACTAGTGGGAGGTGTCCCTGCCTATGGCAGGGGATTGGAACTAGATGATCCTTGAGGTCACTTCCAACCTTACTATTCTATGATTCTATGAAAATATTCTTGAGACATTCTGTGCCTGCACAGCTTTTTTGAAACTGGCATTTGTGACTCTGGGATGGTAAAATGTCAAATGCATACATGCACATGCAAATATGCACATGCTTGCAGACAAAAAGTGCCATATGGCAGGATATTACTATAATTTATTTCTCTGCATACCTGGCACATTGTTCTGCTTATAAATGTTTATGCCAATTTCAGAAAGAAAAAGAGTTGTGTCCTTTTTTTTTTTTTTTTTTTTTTTTCCTGAATCATCTGAGGAGACTTAAAAAAAAAAAGAATGAGACAGAAAATTAATATTGCAATAGGTAAGCACACTGGGTGTGAGATGCAAGCAGTTAACAGAAGACTGTTAGTCTACTTCCAAAATAATATAAATGCTGAAAAGTAAAATGATTATCAAGAACAAGAGCACATATCCCTATTGATATAAAAATAGCAAAAAGAGCCAATTTGTTCTTACTGGCATGAAAACAACAAATGGAACGTCCTGATTAAATATAAGAGCAATTATAGTAATAATGCTCCAAATTGGTGAACATTTTTAGGTGAGGATTCTCAATTTTACAAAGGAATAGTTCAGAAGTATTATCATATGAACCACAAAGGAGGATAAAACCCCTCATATAAAAAAATATCCATTCAAAATCTGTTGGCAGATACTAAAAACAGGACCAGATGTGTAGATTTAGAGCAACTTCTAGTCCTTGCTGGGGTGGTAATTTATGGACAGGATTTGTTGTGGAATTCACTCCTTACTGAAGAATTGTTGTCTCCATTCTGAGGGTGTGTCCACACTTGTGAAGGTACTGGAATTTATTGAAATAATTATTTCAGAATAATTTGGTAAAATTCCAGAGAAGCTCCCAGCGCTAGTTTTAAAATGTTTCTGGCCCTGATGTTTGAGAAAATATGTGGCATTATTTGTATGGTTGTATGGAAATAGAGTTGTCTTCCTGAGGTCACAGAGAGAGCCAGAAATAATAATGTTGAGAGATGGGATCTGCCTTGTACCAGGCTTGTTTAAACTTAAAAAGGCAAGTCCACAGCATGGTAAAGATGAAATACAGACTGAAAGATGGAATAAAAACTGTTCACTATCAGATAGCACTGAAACAGCATTACTGAATGCATACTTAACCTTCTTCTTAAAGCAGTAACCTGAATTTTAAAGGCTCCATGAAGCAGATTTCTGGCAACTTACACTCATGAACTGTAAAATTTGGAGTCCTTCCTGAAAAAATAATAGCCAGCTTTCTACAGAGCACATGAAAACTCCAACAGAAGCGACACTTTATGAGCTGCACTTCTTGAGGCCTCAGTAGGAAGATTATCTTACTGTGTAAAGCTACATGTGCTTTCAAACCCACATTGCTATAGCTCTTTGCAAGAACCTTACACCCTACAAACACTCATGCATGAATAACTCTTGATAAAAGCGACCTACTGATGCAGGGTCAGCTAGGTATGAGGAGAAACATTGGCCAACTCAACAGAGCGCCTCGGGATGTGGAGTTTATATTATATTGGCATCGCATGGTCTCCAGAAATCAATTTATCTTCCACTTCAGTGATGTAATTGGTTTGATTTTAAACATGTGCACATATGGGAGAAGTTATCAAAAAATCATAGTGTATTGAGGTGGGAATAGTGATTTACTAGTAGAATTGATTCTAATCTGTGGGATGGAAAAACTGCACTCTGTAAGTATCCATCGCCTCTTTCTCACACTAGCTTCCCTTTTAGAAGCTCTCTCATCTTCAGTTTTCTTACTTCTTTTTTTTTTTTTTAATAAACCAAACTCCAAGTCTTATTTTCTATAACACAATTTAGATTTTCTAATGCTGTCTCTAGGTTCATTCTTTTCTCCTTAACTTTTATATTTTATTTTATTCTTTAAAAATCAGTGCTAAAATCTTGTGGTGTGCTTGCTTCCTTCTATATATTGTGTACATAAACTGATCTCAAATCTGTCCAATACTGTAATGGAAACCACTTTGTGAAAAGTTGAAATTCAATTCACATAAAAACATATGACTATTCAAAAAGTAATTATTTGTTTCCTAAGGGACGTTAGCTTGTACATGTGACTTCAGAAATTTGCTCTCCTTTTGTCAGCTGTTTAACATCGAATAGCTCCTGTTGAATGTTGGGCTAATCAATTCTTGTTGGCAGGATTCACCTCACTTACCTTCAGTCATCCAATGTTGGAGGCTAAAACAGTTCTTTACATTTTCTTAGTAGCCTGAGGAGACAAATAAGAGCTTTCACAGAGGGTTTCATCCTGCTTTCAACAGGATACCTGAAACAGATTGGTGACTTGGCGTTCTGTGCTGGTTTGAGGCTAATTGGAATATTTTAATGAAAAAAATTAGATTGTAGGCTGTGAAAAGAGAACAATGGTGATGTCTACTTCACTCATAGGCTTGCTGAGATGTATAAAAACAAAGACACAAACATAGATAAGACAGTCTCTCTCTCTGGGAGCTGGTGTGTCTTCTGTTCTTCTGCTGTGTAACCCAACTAACCACTCTGCTTCTAACACCCCCTGGCTGATCCTCCAAACTCACCTTGCACATAAGGCAGACCCTGGGGTAAGGTAGAGGGGTGGAAAGAAGGTAGAAGGATGGTTGGGAGCCCCTCCTGGGGACTTATTTTTTGGGAGGGGTGTTGTGTTTCTGTATTACCTTTACCTTGTATATTTCTGTAAATATTCCTGTATATAGTGTATATATCTGCTTGTATATTGCGCTGAGCTGTAAATAGAGCTTCAGTCCTTAACTTCCAGCCGGCTGAGTCTAGTCTGGGTGCTTTTCATAGAGTGTGGGGGGTGGGGGGGGGGGGGGGAGTAAGTCCCAAACCATCACACCTCCTGCGGTACTGATCTTTGTCTGCTGCCTGTGTGTGGGGTGTAGGGTTGACCAGTGGAGACACCTAAGGCACCAAGCTCCTAGACAGACTCCCTGAGAGTCTAAATCAGTCTAATGAGCCTTTGAAAGTAGTGGTACTTGAAAATAAATCTAAGATAGCCCCAAACCAGTGAACTCTAAATCAGAAACAGAGAAAAGAGAATTACATGTCTGAAGGATATCACCAGGAAAAATACTGGCACTGGAGTAAATTTTCCATATACTGCTACTCTGCTTACAGAGAAGCTTGCCATAAGCATACAGTACATGTTTAACTATTTAGCTCCTTTTAGTAACCTTTTATGACAAATTTGAATGCGTTTGTTCTAATTCTTCTATTCAAAACTGTTCAGTGAGATCACGGGGCACTGTTTGATTATTTGCTTACTCATTTTCATAGGAGTTTTTCTGATTTGGTTATTCCACTTTCGTGAGAATTAAAAAGCACTCATGAAAGAAATACTGTTTTTGAAGTCACAGTTGGTAAGTAAAGTTTTGGTCTCTATTTGCCAAGCTCAATTGTTCTGGTTTGGGGTTTCTTTGGTGGGTTTTAATTGACAACTTTTGATCATCAGGTAAAACAGCTAGTCTGTATAACATGGAATTACTTTGTTCACTTATTTTAAATTCTTTAAAAACTTGGGAATGAAGCAATCCAGTCCAAGTTTTAAGGGACACTGAAGTCAGAGGTAGGCTTTTTGCTGATGTCATTAGACTTTACTTGAGGGTCTAAGTGATTAGTTTGTTTTAACTTGTTCTTGTCTAAAGTATTTAAAATTCACAGAAGTAGCAGACAGTTATTGCTGAGGTTTTTTTGTTCTTGTTTCTAAATATAAAACTGCTTTGATGTACAAATATTAAATAATATAATATAAAACAGTCTACAGAGTGCCGTATGAAAAAGTGGTATTTTCCCAGTTCAAAACCCCAAGATGCACTATTTAAAGACAGTTTTGATATATTTCAAATGTCAAAGTTTTCAGAAGTTCCAATGAATTATAAGACAAATGTGATTTACTTGCAGCCCTGATTATAGATGAAGATAAAAGGAGATTAAAAACCTGTAATAGACTCAGATATGTAAAGCTCACTCCAACTTCTTCTGAGGGAAAGAAGAACATTTCAAATACAAAAATGCCTTTAAGCACTGAAACTGTACATTTCTATGCTGTTAGGCATATTTGAATATTTAGCATCAAGATGCTCTGTGCAAAATATAATGTAACTCAGTTCTCTTACATGAAACTTGATTTTGACATTGAGATGCCTGGGGAGGAAGCAAATTGTATTACAGTTTGTGAATTGATGATCATGTGAATAGTTTGGGAAATTTACTATAAAGAAGTGTTTGGGCACCCTGATACGTCCTATGCTGAAGGAAGTATTTAGACCATAATTACAGGAGAGTGCCTTGGCAAGGAGAGTTTCTGGAGAAGGCCTGAGCATCATGATGAGATGGCACGAACGTTTCTCTTGAGTGAGTCCTTGTGCACAGGCTCTGTGGGGCCTTTATGCGCCATTGCAAAACTAGTGACCTGAAAACAACAGTCTGAAGAGAGAAAAATTACATGCTGAGAAGTAGTGTGTGAAAGTCTATCAGGAGCCTCAGGCATGACCCTCTGCTTCTGAGTAAACCACCACGACTCGCCTCCCAATTGCTGCCTCAGTCGTGCAGCAAGGAGTGATTGCAAACATGTGTCTAAAGTAAGAGCAGCTTGATGCTACTAGTAGTAACAGTTAAATTCATAAATGGTGTCCTGATAGACATTGGTTGTGTCCTGTGTCTCCCTGTCTTGGTCCACTATGTGGGAAGCTTTCAAGGGGATTATCATCTGTAAATGATACTTCGGTGCAAAAGACAATTTCCATCTTCGGATGTGTGAGTGGGGGAATATAGACTAAAAGTTCAGACTGAAATATTGACTGTGGCTCCAGATGGTAGTTCAGAAGGAAAAAAAAAAAAGTTCCAGGGACCTATTTCTACATGTCAAGAAGGTGAAGGGTTGTGGACCAGAGGACCAGAGTCCTCAAAAACTTGCCTCAGGGTGAGAAAGTCAGCAAATGTGTAAGCACCTATATCAAAACCAGAAACTCACTATGAAAAGGCTTTTTGAACTCTAAACCAAACTAGGCTTTAATAACATCCAGTTGGTGCAAGATGAAACAGATAAATGTAAACTACAAATAAAGCACACATTTTTAATAGAGATGTTAATTAAACTCTGGAACAGTTTATCACAAGTTGTGGTAGATTTACCATCACTGGAATAATTTAAATCAAGTTCATATGTGTTTCTAGAGGTCTCCTCCAGTTGAAAGGGGAGTTAATTCAAGGCAGTCCTGTGGCCATTATTATCCAGAGAGTTAGGTTAGATGATCTCAGTAGTTTCTGGCCTGGTTAAATATTAATCTAACAAAAACCACTTTGTCTGTGTAGAATGAGATGAATTAGCTATAATCAGAAACAAATTATACATTGCAACCATTTCAAACAAAAAGTAGCCTCAGAGAGGGAGCAGGGGCTGGGCAGGTGGCTGGGGATCTTTCGAGACAAACAGAGATGTAAAAGGAACCAGGTATGTAAAATAGCACCAAAAATATTTATCTTCTGAGAAAATCTTATAATTTAAAAAATGTGTGTAAGAAATGATTGGAAGGAAGAGTGTAAATGTATATACAAGACATAAGAACAGTCAGAGACTGTGTATGATATGTGGTAATGGGGAAAAACATCAATATATTAATATTCAAAGTTACAGTCCCTCTGTCTGAGCAAAGTGAAAATCACTTGCATTAGTGTTGAGGACACATAAAGGACTGTATAGAGTGGCCATGATCTTTTGCTCAGCACAAATCACTGATGTCTATAAACTATTATGAATTGTGTCTACAGAGGAATAACAGATAAAACTAACATGTTTTTAAAAGCTGATAGAATTCTGTAATGGTTCTTTAGCTGATCAGCATATGTAAGACTTTGTTGTGCATTTGTACTGGGTTAGATTGTAAGGTCATTCAACTCTTGAATTATCCTGTGTGCCATCTTTTTATTTTTAATTATGTGTTTTCCTAGGAATATATTTTAATACATTTTCTTACATCCACCTGTACATATTAGAGTAACTTGTAATGGCCTTATTCTAATTCAGCAGTTTGCTTTCTGGTGAGTGCCATTAACATAACAGTTATCAGTCACAAGGATGTCCGGAGCTGGCATAGCAATGAACTAAAGCATCCTCATCTGTTTTTAAAGTGTCTGTAACTGAAGGGACTGCAAAAATACCCCAAAGCAGTACTCCAAAGCAGCACAAAGAATCATGTTTGCTATACAATTTTGTTCTGTAATAGAGCTGCTTATGACCCTGGGCTGTATTTGACACACATGGAGGGGTGGGTTTAGTCTGTCTTGCTGGCACCAGGCTTGGGTGCGGGAATCTCTGGTTGTAGCCTGGTCATGGCTCCGTGTTGGCCATCTTACCCCACATCTTCTGGGGGGATGTGGATTCAGCTGGGGAAATAATTTTCAGTCTGTATTCTGGGACATACCTGAGGTGTCCCAAGATAAAATGAGGATGAGGACATCCTGTATCTGGAGGTTGCAAGGGATCCTCATCCACCCGACGCTTCTGTGGAAGAAGGTCACAGCAAAGCAGCTGCAAAGCTAGGTATTTTTTTTTTCCCCTAATATAATTGTCGGGTCTTTACATTAATTTATAGGAATGTTTTAAATGTAGCAGCTTTTAGCAAATCTTCAAAGTTGGATTTTAATCCAGGCTCTGGATCAAAGGCACTTCTGCTTTGCAAAGGAGAGCAAATTATGTCTTTGCATGACAGGCAGACTGGTAGGTTGCACCCTGCTGTGGCAGGAAACATAGCCCCAGGAGATGACCAGCCTGCCTGTTAACTGAGGATGAGTAGCTTTTATTTTTTTTTTCCATGAGACTCCCATGCAGCAGCAGGGACTCAGGCTCTGAAAGCGGTCTGTGGCTCCTGCAGCTGTATCATCTCTGTGGAGAGGTGGCAGCTGAGGAGGATTGTGACTGGCTGTCACTGCCACTTCCCTCTTCCTGCCTCAGCCATGCTCTGCCTCAAGGCATGTGCAGTTTCTTTCTCCTAAAGAAAGCTCACAGGACTGCAAGTGATACAAACTCAAATCGGGGTTAATTCCCTTGGTCTTCACTTCACTTCAGCCTTGTGCATTAGCAGACAGCACATGGTGTTCAAAAAAGCTACTGGGGGACTTCTGTAGCTTGGGGTGAGGATCCCAATGACACAGGACAGCCTGAGTGGCATTTGCCCATCTGGTTTTGATCTAACTCTGTAGCATTAGACTTGATCAAATGTGATACTGAGGGTTAATTTGGCCACTAAGAAGCCTGGATTAAAAGGAGTAGAAAAATGGCTGATAATAGTTTTCTACTCTCATGTTTTCTCTGTACCAAATGTGACTGTAGTACAACTGAGTTTTATACACTGAGACAAACACATGCATCATCTCTCCTATGATCTCAAGATTGTATTTTAACAAATGTTGTGGACTCAACCCACAAAACCTTGTTGTTTTGTAGTGGTCAGTTGTGCCTGCAGGTAACACCTGGATCATTTATTTTCTCCCAGAGACTGTGGTTTTGGACTCAGGAGTATCATTGACTCAATGGTCTTAACTTCTCTTAGTGATTCTTCTGTGACAGTAGCAAAACACACGCAGAATGAGAGAGCAGAGCATAACTTGGGGAGCAAGTAGGGCAAGAGCACAAAAATGTTGATCCCCTTAAAAAATGTAGATTAAAACAGACATGCAGAGGGTGCATATCATACAGCTGATTAACTATTTCATTATTATAGCTGCTTGTGTGAAAGCTCATCAGAGGGGGAAAAATAAGTTAAAAAATTGTTCATTTTGAAAGCTGGTTTCTTTATCCTTTGCCTTTGTGCTAGTTTTTGTGGCATAATGAAGATATTTTTTAATGTCTGAGGTTTTAAAATTAAGTAATTTAAAAAATTATAAGCACAATAAGTCAGGCACTTTAAAACATCTGAAACCAGATGTCATTTTTATTTGCATCTCACTCAGTTTGATGTTCTGTTTTGGGGTTGTTTTTTTTTCATCAGATGGATCTGGGGAAAAAAAATCCTTAAAGACCTTTTCTGCATACTGGCAACAAACAAGTTAAAAAGACTGCATTGTAGTGAGTTCAGGGTAATGGAGGGCTGAAAGAAAAAAAAAGAAAAAACTGAAAAGCTGAAAGAAGGGAACCTCTTTTCAGTGTGAACTTTGATTCTGCAAATGTTGATGCAGATGCCAAGTTTCTTCTAATTCAGGGCTTCACAATTGAGTCTTTTATAGATGCATTGTTAAGCTCTTCAAGAGGATTGTATTTTCCTACCTGGACTGCAGAGATGAAGTTAACATTTTCATTACGCCTTGTATTTTTCTCATTACACTCCACAGATACTTTATTAATTCCATCTCTCCTTCTCTCCTTTTGCTACAAGTCTTTATACATGGTGACAGGATTTGCATCTGCAGTAGTTCTACTAAGACATACTAAAGGTATGTTCTTCAGTCACTGACATGTAAATCTGATCACTGAATAGCATAATTTAAATAAGTTTCCCCAAAAAGAAGATGAAACAGTAGGAGACCTTGATCTAAGAAGAAATAATGTTAAGCTATGTACAAAAATATAAACAAAAATTGTGTGGGAACATGGAAAATCTGAATTTTAAGTCTTTGTCCCACCATGGTCAAGACGTGGGACTATGGTGCATGGAGGAGCTACCACAGTGGTGTTGTCCCTATGGCTGGAGCTGGTTTCTTCTGATTCCTGCAGAAAGCTTTCTGTGTACCAAGAGGGAAGAGAGGAACATGTGGAAATGGTCCATGAAGTTTGGAGAACAGCCTTTCACAAGGAAAGGGGAGAACTGAGTGTTTTGTGCTCCACAGTTTGCTCCAGGTGATGCATTTTCTGCAAAAAAAAACCCAAAACAAAACAAAACTATACAGGTTATAAAAATTAGAAGTAGATTTTCCTTCAGAAACTAAGCAATGCACATTCCCTAGGAGAAGTCCATGTCAAGACCACAGCAGTTTATTCTTCCCTGGCCTGAGTTTTCTTTAGGCCTCACTGACTTTGTCCTACAGTATTATGTCTATTATAGTAATAGCTATGAAATTATCAAAAAATATGTGAAATCTTGGTGCTGTCAATTGACAACCTAATTTGGGATAAAATAATTTATGCATGAATTTTGCACCACCTCCTAGTGAATGATCTTGTTTCCAGATGTCAAAGGCAGCTGTTTTGCCCTGCTATTAAATGTGTCCATAAAATGATCATGAAATCTCTATTAAAATGTGTAACTACCATTCTGGGAAAATGTTCAGCTCCCTTCCACCACCTTGCTAGCAATTTATAAATGGTTTTGAGTGAAGGCAGTACATGACAGGTTGGAGAGTGTCATGTAACAGGGAAATAGCCACATATCTGAGAGGGAGATTGAATTCATCTCTCAGGAATTTTTGCTGCAGTTTCTATTCCAGTTCAAAACAATTAAATAAGAGACTAAGGGGTAAAATTAAATCTTCATAGTGTTTGTGCTTGGCACTGTTTATTTTCTGTGCCCCAAAACCTGTGAGATGCTTTGTAGTCAGAATTACGTTGGTTCACGTTAGAGCGGCGACTGAGTCTTCAAATGAATAAACTGCAGCTTTATTTTTGTATCTTTTAATCTCACTCTTGACTGGCACCTGGTGCTTCAACCATCAAATGAGTAATATAGAAAAATGAATGTGGGGAAAACACACAAATAAAAAGATGTTTCAGCATATTTTCTAGGTTTGGCTCCCATCGCTCCTTATGAATCATTCATTGTCTCTGTTTTTGATCAGTTTTAAGGCACAGTTTTAAGGTCTGTGAATATATCTGAGCTAGCTTTTTGTAGGCATCACAGTCAGTTTGCAATTTATGTTTTTTCCTGCCCTAAAAGCAGAAGAGGAATCCTTTCCCTGCTTCACCTCTGCTGACCCATGAGGTAGAAATTACATCTACTTGTGCCAGCATGGGCCAAGTGAGCCCTGCAGGGATTCACCTGAGTGCTTCTACTGCTTTCTCACCTTCAGAATTTCTGGATGAGTGGAGCAGCAGTATTTGGTGAAAGCTCTTTAAAATCACTCCACTGAATAAAGACTGGGGGAAAGGGCTAAGCCTTTTGCACACTAGCCACCCCACTTGTCTCCTTGTCATAGCCAGTCCTGCCATCACAGAGGATCTCATGAGAGATGGTTGTTCTCCAGCAAGGGTGAGCCAGGCTCCAGGCCTTCCTAAGCAGGCTAAACTTAGGCAGAGCTTCAGGGAACTGTAACTACTATAGTCTCCTGCTCTGCATCACTGATGGTAGGTGAAGCAGCAAGTCTATCCCAGTGTGTCCATTACAGGTCTTAATCCTTTTGCCCAAAAGATGGGCTAATATGATCCAACATTATAACAAAACTAAAACAACTGTCTTGTTTTCTCTTTTAACAAAAGTACATCCATATACATTTTTGGTACTGATCATGGAAACACCTAATTCACCAGACATGTAGTCTGTGGGTGAGACTTCCCTTGTGAGAAAAGTGTCTTTAAATGTTCTTGGACTGGTGGAAACATGTAAGATGGATCTCACACCTCCTAAGGAGTGCATCAGTAATTTTATTACGTGATGCAATGGACATAGCAGCAGTATTTACATAAACACATGAATATGGAACAGCTTAATTTTGCAAAAGCTGTGTAGCTGCAGGCTTATTGGGTTTTTTTTGCTAAAGTCATTCTGTGTAACACTTGGATATTCTGTTTGGCAGATGTGTAAGGTTTAAAAGTGCAAGATAGGACCGTGGGACTAGGGACATACTTATATAATGCCAA